>BPLR01014611.1:0-249295 GCA_021605095.1 Caerostris extrusa
AATGATGGCCGAGTGTTGCAGTTACCTCGGTATGATGATTTCTGAACGCCTCCGGGGTCCCGGCAGTGGATGTTAATAATGTTTCGGATCCGCTCGGCCGCGGCTCTCGCTCTAATATGGCACAGGTGACTCTACCCATCAAAAATGAAAACATCTCCTGTCTAGGAAATCTGCTGGGCGGTTATTAACTGTGGGGCCGTGCGTCAATAAGCAATATCTATTCTGTTTTACATGGTGTTATGCAAATATTGCAGTTTTTTTAAATTATTTTTCATATCTGAGTACAATTTTATGCTGAAGGATGGAAAATGCATCTGAAGATTAATTTAAATCTGTGATAATTATTTGAAAATTGTAACAATAGTTTAAAATCAAATTCTAATAATTTTCATTTCTCAAATAAATAATAAATAAATGATAAGAGAAATTAAGATGGTTTTCTTTCATGCGTATAAGTATAAATGCAGCATAATAAAACATTAAATTTTAAATGCGTAAAATATTTTTCGCCAAGTGCATTGAAATTTTTTGAAATAGGTGTAGAAGTGATTTCTTCGACAATTTAAGAAGAGTAACCTGAACTTTATTTAAAGAAAAAGAAAAGTCACTTTTGAAATGAAAATTAACAAAATTTATTATTCAACTTCTAGTTTGATTAAGCGAGAAACCACTTCACTGCATTATCGTTTTTGAATCATAAAAAATATCAGTTGTTTATGATGATCCATGACATGATTTTTTATATATTTTCCGATAAGTTACCAACAACCTAATCTCAAAACAATCAGCAACGGTAAGCTCAAATTCAAAATTTTACACAATTACATTTTGAATGGTCAATCTGGCTTATTAAATGCCATTGGCAACAATGAAAATGAATAAATCTGGCATAGCACTTTTACTGATGGTTTTATATTATTAGGTTTGAAGTACTTTGTTTTATTGTTTTTATTATTTTTTATTATTATTTATTAATATTCAAAATTATTTTTATTTAATTAATAATTTTGTAAGTACACTCAAGGTTTCGCATATATTTGCACCCAAGAGTTCGTTGATATTAGTTCAACAGCTCAAAAATTCGTGATTCATGAACTATTTCGCGAAAATTTTGATTATTTTGCTCTTTTTTGTATGTTTTTAAACGTTGAACTCAATTTTACTCAATGGAAGACATTTTAAGATAAGAAAAAATATCCACAATATTTTCAAACAATTGGATTTCAAGGCTTATCTGACTTTTTGTATATTAAAAAAATTCAAATCAAAATTCTGTCTGATCTCTAAATTTAATCTCTAGATTTGCTGTACATTTATATTGCAGTTTTGATAGTTGGGGAACCTTGGTTGTAACTATTCTTTGAATGAGAAGTTCTTGGCTTTCATGATTGAACTCAAAGATGAAACATATATATATATATATCTCATTATTTATTGATAATTTATTTAAAAGATGCATGTTTATATTTTTGTGAAGTCAAATAAAATTTATATATATGATTTTTATGATGATATTATAATTTTTAAGGTAAAAAAAAAAATAAACAATAAAACAAATAAAAAACAATGGAAATCGGAAACATCGATAGGGATATCAGAAACGGCCAAGTGCAAAGATAAAAGTGGCGTTTTTGAAATCGGAAATGTCATAGCTTAGATCATTCAAAAACTTGACTCTAATGATTTGATTATGTGGATTATAATTAAGTTTTACTAACATTGAATTTTTAGGGAATTTTTAATGCGCTACTTACCACGTCTTTCTCAACTGAGAAAAATGTTACAATTAATAAATCTTACATATAAATTAGTTTTATTTTTACGATCTTTCATTATTTTACAAGGAAAAGGAACATTTAAAAACACTTGTCAGCAAGCAGATTTACCAGTTCCGTATGACTAAAATCAATAAGCAGTACGTTAACATGAGGGTGAAGCGAAAATCCACTAATTGTGCCACACACACCTGTCATATGAGAGGTTTCCCAGTTTTAACAAACTTGGCTTTGACGGAAAGCTTTCATATATTTATTCTATGAAGAAATTAATGATGAGAAAACCTATATTGAGTGATACGCCCGACCGAACTGAAGGGCCCCTCGTTTATAGCCCTCAGGACACCGGAGCCCCTCGGCATTTCAGTCGGACGACACAAGAGCGTAAAGACAATGCCAATTGAGCAATCTGAAGAGTTCTGGGAATTTATATGAATGAGACACAGGGGTGGTATTTGAGGCCTGGTTAGGGAAATGTGAGGGATGTCTGGAAGATCCAGGATTTTCGTGGAGGGGTGTCACTCTTGAATTGCAGAGGGGTTTCTTTGGGGGTGCTTCATGTGGATGCTGCTGCATACTTTGGGGGTGTTCGAAAAGAGTCGCTTTCAAAAAATGGGTCGTTGGAATATGAGTGCATTAGAGATTTACATATAAGATTTTTACCATTATTGGAATTGTTATATTTTCAGTGTCAATAATTACTTTACATATTAATAAACTAAAACAGAGTACATAAGTCCCAGTTAACAGTAATAGATCACACCAAATATGATTTATAGAAACATGAATAATTTAGAAATAACTTCTATACTCACAAATTCAATAATTTTATTCTCCAATTTCAATAATTTTATTCAATTTTATTTTCTCCCACCCTCAAATTCTTTTTTGTTGTTTGAATGCAGCTATAAATGCAGAGACAGTTAATCTTTACGCCATAAGCAAGGGCTGCACCATTGTTACTCATTTAGCACAGACCAGAGGGCACAAACGTATATCTTGAAGATATGCTACGGACGTGCCCACTTCCTCAACGCTCTCTACGATCCTATTAAACGGACCTTTTAAAGTGGATTCCGAACCACTACGACACAAAGCCGGGACTCGAACTCTGTAGTACTGAACGCCGGACCGCCGGTCCGATTTCGATTATAATCAGTAATAGTTATACTTAGTAATATTTTCTATTATTAGTATTAACAAATAATTTATATTATTAGTAATGTTTTTCTATTATTGACAACAATGCCTATTATTAACAATTATTAATTATTATGACGTTTTATTATTATTACCATATTTGCCCGCATTGAGACACCTTTTTGTGAACACTTCTCATTAAAAAAAAAAATCTGTGAGATATTATAAAATAGTATTCCACATATATGTTTTCACACACACATATATATATGTATATAACATTTCACATAAATAGACTTTTAATAAATATTATATCAGAAAATTGTACTCTCCACAAGTATGGTATAAAGAACAGGTAAACTGGGGATGCTAGATTGGTTCTTTTATGCTATACTTTTTTTAAATGATTTAAAAATTGTAACATAATTTACGGCAAAAGGAACAAAAATATTTATGCAGTTTTCCCCAAAAGATATATACATCCCCAATATTTCTAGAAATAAATAAAAAAAAAACTATAGTAACTTATAAGAAGACTCATACTTCTAAAGTTTTCTGCTAAATTAAAAGTGGTTAACATGGTAATTAATAATTAAATTTTTTTATATTGTGATGACTGTAAATATTTGTTCACCAATACTGATTTACTCATTTTAAATTATTTTCTGTGGACTTTTATTTTGCATAATCAAACTATTTTTGTAACAATAACAAACATTCTATTACATATTTTAAATTTTTTATAAAGAGATAACTTTTAAGCAATGAATTAGCAAATTATGTTTTTAAACTTATATTTCATTTATAACATCTATATAAAGATAATTTTATAAGTTTTAAAAGAAACTTAAAAATTTTAAAAAAATAAAATAAGCATTGCAGATTTTTTTTTCTCTCGTTCTCAATCAAATAGAATTTAACTGTGCGAAATACTTCATTAACCATGAAAAATGTATCAGTAATAATCAACCTCTGAAGCTTTAAAAAAAAAATTTTACGCTATTTTAGAGAGGATAAAGATATATAAGTAATATTTTTACATTAAAAATCAAAAATCTCTGTGTGTTAGAATTTCAAAAAAAATCAAATTTTTTATATGAATTCTTCATGTTATTAATTGGTGCACAGTTAGAAATTAAGATCAAATTCTATTTATATTTTTGTAAATAAACATAGTTTTCAAAAAACGAGGAGGCTCGATGGTGTTTGAGAGTTTCAGCATCTTGCTTCGTTAGTCGAACAATCTGGTGGGAGTTTTCTGGGTTTTCTCCCATACGAAGTAGTTACCTCAAAAAGTCCTTCCGGAAAGACACTGCAGTATCTTCGCTCTTGGCTCAATAATGTGCTCCGCTGGTGAGCATTAGGGCTGAGGTTCAATTCATTGGCGATGTTCAGCATCAGACTCAATAACGTTTGTGATGTTCAGCATCCAGACTAACTTGTGGGAGTTTTGCGGGCTTTCTCTCATACGATAAGCAAATGCGAGGTAGTTTCTCTAAAAGTCTTCCTGGAAGGCACTGCCCTTCTTCAGCGACACGGACCCAAGTCAGTTTATAAATTTTGGTGGTGTTCCACCACAACAGAAACTGCCCATTTCTACATCCATGAGTAGATTACTTATGGGATGTCCGTAGCGCACTGCAGGACGCTGAGGATTAGACAACCCACAACCAAAAATAACAAACCTGAATAAGTGCTAGTGTTTTCATGGATTTATAAAATAGGAATGTCTCTAAAATTATTTAACTCAATTATATTTTCAATATTTTGCGTCTGGAATTTTTATCGATATCTAACACTGATTAAGTGATAGGTTATTAATTACTTATAAAGTAGGATAGTAGTATCGCCAAATCGCCATGCTTTATTGCCAAATTTTTATCACTAAGAGAAATTTTATTCCTAAAATGCTTTCTCGTCAAATATTATCGCTTTTAACACCATATTTTAGCACAATTACTCTCAAAAATTTATCCCTAAATTGCCTTTACGTCAAATTATATTGCTTTATCGCCAAATTTTTACCACCACTTTTATGGCAGAATTTTAATGATTTGTTTTACGCCAAATGTTATCGTTTTAACGCCAAAATATATTACTATTTTGCCAACTTTTTATTCCTAAATTGCTTTTACGTCAAATTTTATCGCTTTAAAATTATTATGCGGAATTTTTGTTTTACTAACTCACAAAAATGTATCATTTTAAAAACTATAATAATCGCTATTACGATAAAAATACATTAAAATTATTCGCTAATACGCCAGGTTTTCTATTATATAAAAAATATTTCTTGCTGTTTACGACGCAAGAAGAAACCAGAGAATAGCTTATTATTCTGATATATCCAAAAATGTCGCCAAATCCCGACGACCTCTATTTTGCGATATGGTCGAGTTGACTGAGATTTATACGCCACCAAATATTATTTAATTCATCTATTTTAACAATAGAGAGTTTTTGCATACCGTTTTTTTATCGTCCGATATTTTTTTTCTCTAAGCGCGCATGCTCATAGGAAACATTATTACAGATACGCATGCGCAATTTCCTATGAGCATGCGCGCTAGGGAGAAAAATATCGGACGATAAAAAATACAAAAAAACTCTCCATTGTTTAATATTTGATGTGTTAACCTAACAAAGTGAAAACAATCCAGATTATTTGTTTGTTTCACAAACTTTTAATTACTATTAAATACCAAATGACACTACTATTAAAATGAAATTACTATTAAATATTTCATAGAAATTCTCTTACAAGCATATAATCATCTTCTTTCGCTAAAATATTCCTTACATCTTTTTCCTTCAGGTTTTGCATCATCTCCATTTTGTTTTTTGCATCTGTACTGCATCATCTCTATTTTTCTTGTTTGACGTTATTTGCTTTGGAAAATACTCCATGTTTGGTGAGCAAATGTCCCACATACATGCCAGGCAAAAAAGCAGCGAGAACTTTTAAACGCTGTCCTTGACTCTTTTTTCTGTGTCAGTAAGATTATTAGAGTTGGTGTAATTTTCCATTAAATCTTACATTTTGCCTTGTCAAAGGAGTGATTAGTTCTTTTCTGAAGTGCTGGAACAAATTAGATGCCATTTTGGTTGAACCTTTATACCTTTCTGGTTTCTTTTGAAAGCTGCTAAGAAATCTGTGTGAAAATACCAAGCGAATCTGTTTAACTTTTATGTGGAATTAAATCTTCATGTGATGCCACTTAAAGAAACTGAAATATCATACAATGATGATTGAAAACCACCTTAAATAACATCTCGAGGCTCAGGAAATTTCATTACAACAATCTGAGTTTATTTGTAAGACATGCAACTTAAATAATAAAAGCAGAATCATCTTGCTTTCATAACAGACATGATAAAGCTATTATTTATGTTGCTCACTAAGTGATTCAATAAGAAGTAGAAAAGAAAATAACATTAAAAAGTAGAATATTTGAGTGTTTCAGTCAGCATTTATTTGACTGTATATCTGGCATTATAATTCTATTATAAATGATCCTCTTTTAGATGATAATTACATAGGGCTTATGAATTTTCTATTATATCACTACTAAATAAAAGAAATAGCAAATCATATAGTTAAAAAAAACAGACAGAATTTTGTTTTCATACGCTTTTAATGATAACATTTTAATTGAAATTGATACAACGAAAGCAAAAAGTTAGTAATGTATCCTATGGCACGTAATTTAATTCGCATCAACGGTTGAATTTTTAATTCTTAATGGAATTTTCTGGTCCCGAGGAACCTTCATCTTTGGTATATGTTTTAAAAGGAACCTTGATGGAATTTTGTATGACCAGAAAATTTAGAAAGAAATTTACGTCTAAAATGATAAGAAAAAAAAAAAACATGAAGGATTTATTTAGGATAAAAGACTGGTTGAGACAGAAAATTCACCGTGTTTGTTTTGTCTTATTCGTAGGCTTATAAATCTCAATTTCTTGAATCACTGAGACATGGAGGAAAAAATCTATTGATAGTTTTCTAGTGATTTCTTTGTGAAAAAGAGGAATTTTATTATAAGTTCAGTTTCTCACAGCATTATGGCATTAATAACTTGATGAATAACAGGCTTTATTGAACACCCAATTTTTGTGTTTGTGACTACTGGCTGAATATATCTATACAAAAGGGATAGGTTGGCGGAAAAACAAAGCATAATAATGTAATAAGGATCTTGTTTATAGGGCCCAATAGGTTTTTGATTGTAGTGCTGAACTGTTTCTTTTTGTTATGTGAGATAAATTAATTAGATATATTCATTGTGAGAAAGGTGAAAGCAGTCTTGTTGATGCCAATAGATAAGAAGACTTATTAATTACATTTTGTAATTATCATTGTAACTATTTTGTAATTATCTTTGCATCATTTTTATGTAAAATTTTTAATTATTTATTTTTAAATTACCACTTATTTATTGTTAAATAATAAATAAATGCATTCAATACAAATACGAAAAATAATTAAATAAATATAAACAAAAATTAAATAAAGGCCTTAAACGTAAACTAAACCTACGAACATAAATAAGAAAACCTACAAAACTATAACCCAATTTCATTTTGTTTGTAATCAAAATTGGCAGCTTTTTTTTTTTTTTAATGAAAAAGATTTAATTCGAATTTATTCTAATTTTCGGTTATCCATCAGAAAATTCTTTTATTTTTCCCGGATCTACCCTAAGACATAAGGAACACTGCTAACCAAGGTTGCAGCAGCAATCCCCAGCAGTACTTTCCTTTAAAAAATAGTGAAAAAATAAAATAAAATTCTAGTGGAAGTCAAAAAAGAAAATGCAAAGACCGAATCCTTTCAAGTTTAAAGATAGAATACTAAAAAGTAAAAAAAAACAAACAAACAAATCTCAGAAGATGAATATACCATGAAGGCAAATTAAGACTGAAAGATCTGTCAACTACAATGGAAAAAAAAATTTTTTTTTTTTTCACGAAAAAATAAAACTCCATTTTGTCAAACAATGAAGTTACTTCCTTCAAAATTAAAATTTCAAATAAAAACCAATAATACAACTTATATTAAATAAAAAAAATATATGAATTAAAAAATTGCAATTTTAGTTCTTATTGTCTAATTCTTGGCCCATCTCTAATCTGCTTCCTCTGAAGTTCCATTACTTGTTAAATTATTATTGTTAAATATCTTTTATTTATTTCGTATTTAAATTTAACTTTCCAAAATATTTTCTATTTATTTAAATTCTATATATAATTATAAAATAAAATGTGGTATTTAAATTATAATGGGCTTGACCAAAAGCTGTGTATCCTTCACTCCAAGATAGAAGTTTATGGTTGCCATGCAGTCAAGGAGCTTTGAATAAATCACCAAAATACATTAAAATTTAGTTTAGGTGTCCAATTTTAAGTAATATTTTCTTTATAATTATCGTTAATGTATTTCTTGACGTAATATTATTAATAAATTGATTTATTGATTTGATACTTTCTTCTTCTTATATTTTACAACTGTAGAATAAATGATCGTTATCTTCTTCTTTACATTTATTAATGTTTATATTAAATGCCTGTATTGATAATCTGCTAAAACGCCGTGGTTGGTAATTTGATTTAAATAAATGTCACCATATAGTTACTATATTCTCATTTACACTTGGAAAGATTTCGTATAATTTTCTTGCTCTGTGAGAATCTAACTATCTTTCTGTCATTCTTTAAATATTTGCTTTTTAAATATCTTTTTATATCTTTTTTATAATCGGCTTGACCAAATTCTTTTAATTTAAAACATATTTTTTATTAAACAGCGATTAAGTAAAAAATCATTTCACTTTCATCTATTAGCAATAAATAACTAATGCAAAAGGCTTATTTAATATGATTTTCAACTAGGTTAATTAATCTAATTTCATAATATCTGTTTAACAGTTAAATTGGTGTGAAAGAGGGTAATTTGCTTTTAGCAAGATTTGTTAACAAAATTGTTATACATAAAATCCATTAATTTATTTCATTTTAACTTGTAACCATGCTTCCATCAACACATTGGCAAGTGCGACCCCTTCAGGAGAAATGGTTAGTGGGCCTCAAGACTCTCACCCGAGAGGAAATATAACGCAACCTACGCTAAAGCTGAGAAACGTTTAATTTATAGTTTCTCCTACAAAGAAAATATATTTTGCTCATCCCAACGTGATGAGTTAGCCTACAGACACTTACCGGAGAAGAAGTCTGTTTCTCGACCTACGCGTATCCGGTTTTCCGATTTCCCGTTAAGAAGTGGAGTTCTTCCACGAGAGAATGAAGGAGATGAATGCAAATCTCCAAAAATTCTTCTGGGGTTATTTGTTTTGAAAAAAAACTAAAGTAATATTAAAAAAAAATTTTTTTTTAAGTCAATTCCTACTTTTTTCACTATGTTGCAGAAAGCCCTTTATAAATAATTTTCATTCATTTTTTTAAGTTTATCTGCTTACGCCATTTATTGGTAGCTATATGCAACTTAAATCTAAAAAAACTAAAATTAACTAATTAAATTTAATTACTGAATTAATATTTTAAAAAACGTATTAACATCCAGTGTCATCCACTGGGAAGTTGAAAAAAAATGTATTTGAACTTGAGTGGATGAATGAAAAGTACTTTATTAACAATTGAAAATTGAACAAGATATATATAGGGAGAGTGGGAGCTAATAGAAGGAATTGAATAAATTACAATTTTGGCACAACGTGCAGTGAGTGTAAAGTAAAAGTCTCTGTTATACAAACACAATGCTAAAACTACTTCATATTTTTACTTTGCTATGACGACTGATTCAAATTAAGTTACTATAATTAAAAAAAAAAAAAGTGAGAGGAAATAACAACAGCTTTTCTACAGTAAACATTTTGTAGTACTTATTTATTGTTAATGATAATAATCGATGTTAACAATTATCTATATCGTATTTCCTCAATATCGTATTTCCATTCCCAAAACACGCCAAATTTGGTAATATCTTACTCTTCTGCTAACTATGATGTATATGGGTATTATTATAATACATTTATCAGAATAAATAAAAGTAAATCAAAAATTTATTATAAAAACGAGCGATTAATCAAAAATTAAATAATGACATATGGGGACTGATGGCCGAGTGACTAGAGCTCCGGCACTCGGTGCCGCGGGATCGTGTCCCGGCGGTTCCATGGATGCTTCAGTGGTTTGGAATCCACTTTAAACCGTAGGTTTGTGTCTAATATGGATGTAAAACATTGAGCGTAGTGTTGACAATCCTATCCGTAAAAATAAAACATCTCCTGTCTCGAAATCTGCCGGTAGGTAGACGGCTTCTGGTCCACCATGGGGCTGTTGCACCGATGATGAAATAATAACTTGTATATTTTGAATAAATTATTTGGCCTCTAGGGATGAGAATCAAACCTGTCAGCCACCCCCTTGATATGCGCCTGAATGTATATAATAAAACTATAATATTAGAGTTGCATTTGTGATCATTAATGTAAATAAAATTGTTTCAATCACATAACAATTTCGCCTAAAATAAACAATATTAATATTCCCATTTAATCTAAAAGGGTAAATTTTTCATAGTAAAATTTGCATTATCCTGTTCTTGAGAATGCATTTATATTTTTTTCACAATATTTTTATATTATCACTATATCAAATTATTTAAAGTCGTTTCTAATAAAATTACAAACAATATTATATGGAGTTTTTGTGGTTTTCATGTAAGTGTCAAAAGTGGTTCTGGAACATCAAATGTTAAGAACCTCTGTACTTCAAAGAACGAATTTGTTTGAGGTCCACATTGACTTATTTGAAGCAATTTCTATAATTTAGTTGCAACTTTGTATGTTATTTAGGTTACATGCAAACCGAAGCTCCAAATTATTAAACCAATCAGGCATTCTGAGCTCATTAACATTTTCCTGTGAAACATTTTCGATCGAATAACGTGCCCACCTCTAACAATCCCCTGAGGTTTTTTGCATTCTATTTATAGAAGCAATTTTTCTGTGCTACTTGACCACAGTGCAAATGAGGACCTGCGTCAAAGGAAAAGCAACTTTTCCCGTCTGCAGCAAAAATTTCACAGAAAAACGCGAAATCTCGCTATTGGTGGCAGACGACATTCTGTATCTTCCGATTTCGGTCGGTGGGGTCACTTCCGGTTTTAAAAGGTCACCACGGAGCTTTAGGGGGTACATTTAAAAATTCCGTGTAGGGGAGGGAGACAAAAACAGAGACAGAAGAAAACTCGAAGTACTATTGGAGCGCCCTCTCGCTCGGTTCAGAACTCTCTCGATCATAATAACACCTGCAGACGATTTTCTGAGCTGCTGCCATACAATATAAGTAAGCATTAAAAAATTATATTTTATTTTATCGAGTAATAATACAAAATTAATTTATAATCATTAAAAGTAGAACTAAGGTATAATGTTATTAATTTATAAAGCATCAATATTCTATCCACGGTTTTATTTATATAATTATACTAAGATATGCCAGAGAATGTTGTGTATGAATCATTAATATTCTAGACCCATATTGCAAATTAACATAAAAAAGCGTACTGCATGCCAGTAATGATAAATTATTTCAGTTAACATTTAAAGATTATTGATTTTTATTTCAATCGTTATAATATGTTGGTTATTAAATGCTATCATTTAAGGCTATTTTTTCATATTAAAATATTAATTATGATTTATTAATATTTCATTTTAAATGCTGTTTAAGGAAATTATTGATTTATATCATTTGAAGGATATTTTGGAAAAATAGTATTTATGAATTGTTATTTAAAATTTTGAAAACTTTCGTTTAAACTTTTATACGTGAAATTTAATGTTGTCAGAATATCTGAATTTTTTTTAATTTCATAAACGACGTTATAGATAGTTTTTATAAAATGTAAAATATACATTTTTATAAAATATTTGCTTATTAATTTAGATGTTCAAATATCGCATCGATTAAGATCACATAAGATTTTTACAAATAGTAATTCACTGTTATACGTGATTATAATATCAAACATGTTTATGATATTCGTTCCATAAAGCATTAGATCCACTTTTAATAATATTTTTTCCCACCATAAAGCCTTAGATCAAGATCTAACGTTTTAATTATTTAAAAGATCATTTGGATTATTAGAAATATTAACTAAAATATTGCTAAATTGTTTAGAGTATATAAGCAGAATCTAATCATCTACAGAAACAATCAATAAAACAGTTATATTTGAATAATGAAATACTGTTAATGGTTTTATAAATAGCTACAAGCATTAGCTAGCATATTAACTTTACATTTTACGGATCGCAACTTATGATACTGAATTAAATTAATAAAAAGTGCATGATATGTAATATTATAAAAATAAAAAAAAACCTCGATTTAATTAAATATGAATAATCATTCCCATACAAATGCTCGTTATTCTGAATACCTTGAAACTATAATTTTTAACAAAATATAAGTACTTTTATTTCTATAACAATGTGTTAAAGCGACTTGGTGTGCAGCATGTTGGCTTTCTGAACTAACAGAATTTAGCTCAAACTAAACAAGTGATGTCGAATTGCAAGAGTCCGTATCTATGTCAATATGAGCACAATAAATCCGTTGGTCTGCAGGTTCTCCTCTCGAGAAGGTGATGATGAGTATGAGTACTTCCCTCCAGATAACATGCTTGGAGAATATTTGTCCTAATTTGTGGTATCAAATTACGTGCTATGCAACCGACCCATCGTAGTGGGTAACGCTGAATCTGTTAAATATCAACCATTCCAGTGGAAATAAATATCAGCTCAAAAATGCTGGGCATTGAAAACAATTTCAAACACAAATTTATTTTATTAGAGATATATTAGTGAAATAGGAATGTATTTTTGATTAAAATTGCATAGTACTGTCTAGAATACTGTGAGCTTATTCGCATAGATTATATTTGCAAATTTGACTATTTGAAAATTTCTAAACTAAACAAGCGATGTTGAATTGAAAGCTTCTGTATCTACGCCAATATGAGCATGATAAATCTGTTGGTCGGCAGGTTCTCTTACTCGAGGAGGTGGGGATGAGTATGAGACCCTCCACCACAGATAACAAGCTTGGAGAGTGTTTGTCCTAATTTGTGATACCAAATTACGGTGAAATACAGCTAACTCATCGTAGTGGATAACGCTTAATCTGCTAAATATCGACCATTCCAGTGCGAATAAACATCATGTCATAAATGCTTGACAATAAAAAAACAATTTTCTACTGCGAATTTATTTTAATTGGAGATATATTCGTAAAATATGAATGTATTTTTTTGATTAAAATTACATAGTACTGTCTAGAATCATATGAACTTATTCGCATAGATTATATTTCAAAACTACAACTGACGAACCTTCATGTTCTCCGGTGAAACCCTAAATGCCTCATGTTTTTATGTTTATCAGACAGTTGAGTATCAGTCAATTTAGTTTAGGATGAGAGTGAAATGATATTACTTCAAAGACACTGCGAGGAGTCTTATGTCATAAGTCCAAAGGAGGAGATTTATGTCATAAATATAAAAAAAGACCTGATTGGCGTTGACTTTGCTTCAGTAATCATATAAAGTTTTCTTCATTAGCGCAGCAGCCCCATTGTGGGCAAGGCTTTCTGCCTACTGGGAGAATTAGTTAGGCCATCTCCCTACTGTCCTTTTTTGCAGTCTTCAGTCTAATTAAAGCGGGATCTACAGTTTAACACGGATTCCTAACCACTCACAAACATCCATGCCACAACCAGGATTCGAACATGAAGCCTATGGTACCAAAAGGCCAGAGCGCTAGCCGATTGGCCATCAGGCCGCCTTTTCGAGACAGAAGATGTTTTCTTTTTATGAGGCCAGGTAGTATAGGTTATGCCCAACGCTGTAAAGTCATATTAGACCGGGACCTATGGTTTAACGTAGATTCCTAACCACTCACAAACATCCATGCCACCGCCGAGACTCGAACCCGAAACATAAGTTATCAGATGTATGTTATATTCCATTCCATTCAATTAAGAAAATGAATTAATGAACAAAACAAAGAAATCCAGAATTTTTTCCAGCGAAATATATTTAACTAAAATTGGATCTCAACGTGTTTAAAAACCTCTTGGCATTATTTTTGTATAAATTTTAAACTAAAAATCAGGCGTTATAATATTTACTATCTGACATTTTGATCTGGTGATGTTTAAGCTACAACAATGATGACAGCTTTATTATAGCAATAGAAATAAAATAGAAACAATAAAATTAATATATAAAATATATTTATCCAGTATCTAGATGAAGACATTTTTAGTTCAATACAGCAGCAATATATTGCTTTCATTGTGCAAGTATTAAATTCGTAATCGGGCCATTTGGTTCTTCATGTAAATATGCTTTGTATTAATGAAAAAAAAAAAGAATGTTATTTCTAAATAACTAAAAGATTAAATAAATTTTATTATAAAATCAAATATCGAAATAAAATATTACCTCATATAACATTTAAAATTTTTAATTCAAAAAGTGTATTTAATTTATTTATATTTTTATATATTCATTGGGATTATTAAAAGAAAAGTACAGAAAAACATTCATAAATATTACGGAAAACGGAAAAATAAAAAATTAGTTGGTAAAAGATTAAAAATTTAGAATGCTAAAGATAAATTTTAAGCCTGTATACAATGTATAAAACAATAAAAAAAATGTATTTAAACTCACTAATAAAAGACAATCCTATTACGTAGACAAACCTATCTTCAGAATATTCTAAAAACAAATAAAAAGGAATTACTTATCTCGTCCATTCAAATAATTATTTATTAAATCAAATAAATGAAAGCAAACGATTTTGTCACTGTTGCCGTTACAGAAGTTTTGATTTCATTTTATCGTTAATTTGCTGTTAAAAATTCGAATTTCATTTAAAAAAAAAAGAAAGATTGTTGCAATTAGAATTAATTAATCTAATTAAATTTTTAGATTAATTTGATTTAATGATAAAAATAGATAAAAAATAGATAGATAAAAAAAATAATAAATCCTAAGAAAAATAATTCACCCTTTCAATATTTTAATTTTTAAATTAAAACGTTATGAATTCTAATTAATTTAGCATCTAAAAATTTTTTATTTTGTAACTGTTTTGCTTGAATTCTAAGAAAATACTGACTGACAAAAGCGGAAAATTATGAAACAGATAATTTTTAAAAACGCAACTTGATAATGATGAATTAAAAGTTTTTATCTAACAAAAATTTAACTTATGAGAATAACCGATAAAAATAAATTTCAGAAAGAAAAAAAATTGAACTTCTAAGCGTTATTTATAAGAAATATAGTTTTAATAAATACAGACACTACATAATTTTTTTACATTTCACGAACAATATACTGACGATTAGGGGAGTAAGACTTTCTAACTATCTACCCTACCAAATTCTGGACATATTTGCGTGTTGTTAAGAGGAAAATAGACAGTTTGCTAATTCATGCGATACAACTGCATACGCAATCACAATCTCCATTGAGTCTTATCGTTTTTAAAAACAGGGATTTGAGTATGTACCTGTGATAGCTTGAATATTGTCAACGAAATTTTGTTTGAATATTTTATAAAATCTAGTAAATCTATTAAATCTAAATTATTTCACTAGATGGCAGCACAAATATTTGGCACCTTTCAAAATTTTATTTTTAGAAACTTTCTCATTTCTTTTTGCAAAAAAAAATAAATAAATAAAATAATAAAAATAAAATTATATATATATATATATATATAAAATTAAATTAACTAATGGAAATTTTTATCGCATAGAACGTCGCTTAAAATTTAGTAACAAGAATTGTTATAATTATATAACAAACTTACTATAAACATTAGAAAATTAGAGCTATTTTTAAATTATACTAAATAAAAGACCTGTAATAATTATCACATTATTCTCCTTTTTTTTATTTGAAATGACTAATACACAAGCAATGTTTTACTTCACAAATATTGCTATTGGCATTGATTCTTTTTCATTTAAAGGTGTACTTAATTGATTTGATACAAATACAAATTGACGTAATAGACTGACATATTACATTACTCGGGTTTTTAAAAATTAAGATGCAAATTAGAAAAACTGTTCATGTAAATAAATTCTGTTCACTGAAATGTAATAAAATTAGGCAAAAACCTTAATCTAACAGTTCCTCTCTAAATTAGATATTAGTTTTCTCTGCACTTTGGTACTCAGGTTATGTGTATGGATCTCTGTTAGTGTTTCAGTATCCACTTTAAACTATGCGCCCTGGTCAAATTAGACTGAATTGTGCGTATAATGACTGTAGAGCCACAAACCAATCAGGTGAAAGTTTATTAGAATGCTTAAATATAAAGGTTCTCCAGTGAGCTCCAATAATCTTCAACATCTCTCTGTAAATAGTAGACGTTTTGAACATCAATTTTTAAAGCAATGTTTCGCCAAATTGTTTCATCAATGAAAGATTATTTGTTTTTAATTTAAATATATTCGAGAAATCTATAATATATATATATATAGAAATTATTAGATACTATCTGGCATGTGTCATCTGAATAAAAGATGTTCTCTTTTGTATTTCAGCTTGAAGATGAACTTAGTCTTTTATTGTTTTGCCATGTGTGTTTGTTGATAAATGCAGTCTCAACCTTTCAGAACTTCAGCGGGTAAGTTTTCTAACTAGGAATTTTTCAAAGTTCTTATTCTTAACTACAAACTGATTGTGTTTTTGAAAAGTCCTTTGTCTATTCTCTTTTTAAATTTTTCATATGTTTTTACTTCCTCCGATGCCATGAGAAATGAGAAATATTTGAAGTTTAGAAATAATTTTGCAGTTTATCATTCATTAAATTTTCTATTATTTTTTATTAGTACACAATATTATATAGCTTCAATCCCATTTTTGCTATCCTGCATTCACAATATTTCGTTTTTGACTTTAAAATATAATTTAACCTAAATATAATTTTAAATATCTTATTTAACTTGTTGTTGACGAACTTTTTCTTCTTTTTTTAGCCATAAGTTATTGGGAATGACGCCTAGCAATGATGAGCAGGTGATGGCTCTCAGAAATTTAATGGAAGACCCTGAGGTATGAATTTATGAAACATTTTCCTTTTATAATGCTGAATTAAAATGGTTTATGAAAGTAAATGGTTCGTATTTTTGTTTTGCTATATTAAAAACTAATTTTGTAAGTCTTATAATTATGGAAATAAATAAATATCATTGCATTTTGCTTTGCATTTCCTTCTTCATATTTAGTGGAACGTAGCTGTAGTTTGGTCACAAAATTGTTAAAAAAAAAAAAAATTCAATTGCAAATAGCGTTGTTGTTAATTTAAGAATATTACTTTAAAATATGAAAAGAATTTTATTATTGGTACTGGTACGAGTATTGTTTCATTCTTCTTATTAGGATCATTTTTAATGCTATTCATAACTTTTAATTTCATATCCGTAGTCTTAATTTAATGTCTGTAATGGGAATATTACTAAGTTGATTGATTTTATCATATAACCTTGAATGACCTTGACGTGTCTTATTTACAACATTTTTATTTACTATATTTTGAGACGCATTTAGTTATATAAATAAATACATAAAAGAACACAAATTAATTATTTTATGTTTGTTCTCTCAAGACTTAAAGTATATTGAGAGAATAACTTTTTTTCCAAAAAAAGGAGCGCAATGTCAAATAAGTTTGTGAAATACTGACTTAAACAAACATTATACTTTCTACTCAGTATATTTTAATACATAACAAGTAAATGAACTTGTACGATTTTGCTGAAAAAGTTCTAATTGGCAGGGGGAGTTGAATTTTCTTAGGTTATCCTTTTTTATACTAATAGGTGAAACTATAAAACATGGAAGATGGTTGTATAATGAGTCACTCTCCAAAATTAGGTTAATGCTTGCGAGTGTTATTAACAATAAATATTAACTATACAATTCATATTTGCTGAAAATAAATATTAGCTTGTTTTATTTAAATAATTTTAATTTTAAATAATCAAATGTTTTCCCAATTAATTGATTTGATTTGTTGAAAGAAATACTTTTGTCTAAGAATATTATTCCAATTTATCCACTGCATTGAGCAGAATATTAAAACATTATTAAACTTCAAAATATTGGTGATGGCGTATCACTAGTATTTTTGCGATATGTCAATTTTCAGACCTATTTCAAAAACGCACTCCATGTTAATAAATCGTGTATATATTTTTCAGATGGATTTCTGGTTGGAGCCCACGCGGGAGTTGCAGAATGTATCTGTGCACGTACCACCGCAGGCCGCACAAAAAAACTGGAAGGCGCCCTCGAAACGGGACTGCCCTTCTACACCATCACTGACGACATTGAAAAGTATTTTTTCCGCTATGTAACTTTATTAACTTTATTCTAAAAAGAAATTGTTTCTTTCAAAAGATTTTATTGTAATTATAGAAAAGGCAAGATTGCTTTTTCTAAAAGAAAAATTTTCTAGTTTTTAATATCTTAACTTGAGACAGAACTATCAATAAAGGGGCACCTGCCAATTTTAAGCCAATAAAAGGCAGTTTTTAAGATTCTCGGCCTATTTAAGCCACTATATCATAGTTGGTACAATGCATAAATTCATAAATGCTATAAAGACACAGATAATATGAAATTTATTAATATCAATAGATTAAACTGGACTGCTCATGTCCTTTTTATTAAGCAAATCTCCATATTATTTGAATTATCTTTGTTGAATTCGCTGGAATTGAGTTTGTAAACGTGTTCCAAATAGTGTATTTGATAATTTTTGTTTGTTTGAAGCTACAAATTGCTTTAGAGATATACTATTTATGATGGCTTGGAATAATATGAATTCTTTTCTCATGTTTGGTTGGGATACGTTAGTTTGCTGAAAACAACTTTCAGTAATTCGATAATTTATTTTTAAGTACTATTGCCTATGAGTGAAGATAATAAATAATTTTATAATATATTTAATAATAATATAATAATTATTTTTTAATTAATTAATTTCATAATATTAATTTTATAAAACAATAATTTATAATTATCTATAAATAATTTTTGTTTATTTATTTATAGGTGGATCGAGAGGGAAAGAGAAGAGAATTATCCAGGAATTCATTTACAAGGTCGAACAAGTGGATTTGCTTTCGACGTGTACCACCCTCTAGATGAGGTACGAATTTTTTAAAACACGTTGTGCATAAGCCTTACACTATATATACATATATATTAGTACGAAATGAAAAACATTTTGGAGCCTGATGGCTGAGTTTCTAGCGCTCTGGAGTTCGGTACTACATGTGACGGATTCGAGTCCTTGTGGTGGCATGGATGTTTGCAGTGGTTCGAAATCCACTTTAAACAGTAGATCCCGGTTTAATATAACAGTAGAGCATTGGGCGTAGGGCTGACAATCCTACTCCGTGAAAAAAAAAAAAAACCTCCTGTTTCGAAATCTGACAGTAGACAGATTGTTTTGTACCACTATAGGGCTGTTGAGCCAATGAAGACGAAGAAACAAATTTTATTTAAAAAAGGAGAGAATATCAGAATTAAAAAAATAATAATATTAACTATTATGCAAATAATATTGATAACAGAATTCATTCGAACTACTTTGTGTATACCGGTGAAGAAATATACATTAAATAAATTATTAGTAAAAAATTATATTAAAAGTGAGAAATAGTTCAACACATGAGTGAAAAAAACAAGTAATATAAAAAAAATTTTTTTAAGTCAATTCCTACTTTTTTTTTCACTATTTTTGCAGAAAAATCTCTCCCTTTATAAATAATTTTCATTCATTTTTTTTAAGTTTATCTGGCGCCATCTATTTGTAGATATATGCAACTTAAATCTACAAAAAACTAAAATTAATTAATTAAATTTAATTACTGAATTAATATTTGAAAAAAAAAACTGTATTAACATCAAGTGTCATCCACTACAAGTTAAAAAAAAAATGTATTTGAACCTGAGTGGTTGAATAAAAAAATATTTTATGAACAATTGAAAATTTGAACAAGATATATATAGGGAGAGTGTGAGTTAATAGAAGGAATTTAAATAATACAAAATAACACTCTTTATTTGAATAAGAATTTTTTTATTTAAACATATATTTTTTTCATGATATATCGTTGGGCCTCGTATTCTGCTTATGTATGTTATACACGCCGAAGGGTAATAAAGAAAGTGCTAGTGAGTCTTTTAGATGCAATTGCCCCGAATTTGCGAGTTTTATGAGCGAAAACCCGGAAAACTCTTACCGGACAAACCGAGTGTCCATGAACGGTGCTTATACACGCTGTCTAAATGGTCATTGAGTATACTCATTTCGGAAAACAATGATTGTAGTCAACGTCACCAGGGAATTCGTATGCTAGCTGCGTACGTCATTGCTGGACCACAAGTTCGACATTAAAAAAAAATTAATATATGTATATTTTTTCTTTTTAGATTGTAGCATATCTGGATGATGTGAGCAGAAAATATCCCAATCTCACCAAACTTATCAACATGGGCGATACTTATGAAGGAAATATCATCTACTTGCTTAAAGTAAGTTTAGAAAACCACAACCATATTTAGCAATTTTTAAGACTTAATTCGTATAATTGAATCATGACATTAATTTTTAGTGTCTATAGAACTCTATCGATATAATCACGTGAAATATGTAAAATAATTTCAAAAAATAAATTCAACAAGAGGTGCTTAGAATATTTGACAAAAAGATCATTTATCATTTATGAACATGATATTGTCTCGGTTAGGGGTCTGCGACGTTATCAAAAAATGTGTCGGAGAAAATGCCATAATATTATCTTGTTGCTGTTGTATATTGTTATGCTGTTGCTAATCAGCTATATGTTGTTCCTATTCGACTATTTTTTGCGTCGGCAAAAAATAGCCGTATAATAGTAAAATATTAAATATTAATATTAATATTAAAATCTCGTTTTCACATATTTAAAAAAAAATCATATAACAGTATTAATATTCTAAAATCGTAAAATATAGTCTTCAATTCATTGTTTATTTTTAGCTACATTTTTAAAACAAAGAATATTTTTAATGGTGTATATGATAATTAAATCCTATTCCGAGTTGATGCCATTCAGGTTTTTTTTTTTTTTTTTTTATTCATTTAAATTTAATTCATGGAGAAAGTCAAAATTGTTACAAAAATGTCTGAACACCTTCTGTATATAAGTCCGAGAAAAATCTCTTAATTTTTTTAAGCATCATTCATCTCACTTTGAAAACTGTATTACGGAGGACAAATCATATAAATGTTTTATTATTTCAAATAGTAAGTTTGAATACAGAACAGGTGAAATAAAAATTTTATATGTATATTTTTCAGGTATTTTGAATTGGTATTGTTCGCAAGTTTTACAAAATTGTTCAATTTCTTGAGCCCTTCCAGGCCAGTAAAAGACTATCAAATTCTTTATTTAGAATTTTTTATATTGGTAGATGAGAGGGGAAAAAAAAACAGAAATTTGTGTTTAATTGAATCCCCCTTTTTTCTGTGTTCTTTGCAATACTAATCTAAAACTGTTACTTTGAGTAACAACAATTTATCAATAACATACCAATTTTCTTTTTTAATTCAGCACTTTTCTACAAGTCTTTCAGAAAATCACACTTCATTTGATTTTCGTTTTAATTTAATGCATCAAAATGAAATAAGTGATCTTCTGTGGGGAGTAGGCAGATTCGATTTCTAATGGTATTACATCTTTGCTGGGACACACTCTTTACCGTTGATACGGCAAAGATTGTGTAATTACGAAACCTGGCCTGAACATATACCTGGCTGAACTGGAAGAAATATCGTTTCCTGTTCTTCCGAGTTGACTTGTTATCCATTCACTTGAAGTGTAATCAGACAAGTCACATTAGGTCTATCTGTTAATATTAAAAGAATTGCCGCAGGTTTAATTAGATTAATTTTTTTCATGTGGTAAGCAATGCAAACATTGGTTTCTATTCTCTGTCCAAAAACTGTTATTAATAAAATATTTCCTCTCACTTTCTCCTGTGGCTCTGGCAAAAATCAAAAGTATTCAGAATCGATTATCTGTATCCCAGAATAACTATAGCTACAATTTTCTTTTAGTCAATGAAAATGTTTATTTTATTATTATTATTTTTTGAAGCACAGCATTTTTATTCAGGTGTAAATTTATATGCTAGAATTTCAGTTCAGCTACAACGACTTCATTCTTATGATTGTTTTTGCTAAGAGTTTTCTCACTTTTAAATTCTTCTTTGTGCGTCTTACTTCATAAATTTCTTAGAACATTATGCAACTAAATGATAATCACTTCCACAAATATAACAGACTTTCGCAGTTTTTCTGGTGTTTGTTGTCTTTCTTCCATTTTTTATTTTTGTATCCGTATCTAAAATGTGACGGAATATATTTTCTTTCTGAAATATATATTATTTCACTTCTGATGTATTCAAATCTTTTCCTATTGCGATTCTTTTGAAATATTTATTTTTTTTCTTTGCTTACGTTGGTTCAAATGCTTTCATAATCATCTGGCTTACTCACTATTTTATCAAGGTGTCTTGAAATTATACCACCTGTGGATAAAAAGTTCTCGAATGTCAGAAGAAACGTTTTGCTTTATTTGATGGGCAATTATCAAAACGCATTTTTGTACGAAGGTTACCCCGAATCCATTTATGAAAGTAATTTTCTAATTCATACACAGATAATTCTTTTCTTTTGTGATGCCTGGTGAAAAGCTGATGAAATTTTCCTCAGAGTTAATTTGTATCGCTTCAATAGTATTTCTTTCATTTGCTCGTGGTTATTGTGGATTCTTTGTTCTCAAGAGACATTAATCGTGCAACGTCATATAGCAGAAGTTCGATGAGTGGTAGAATACCTACAGTTCTTTTTATTCCGGCTCTAATTTTTATTCTTTAGAATAATATCAAATAGAGTCTAATATTGTTACATTTGGGATTGATTTCAACTTTCAATAGAACGTCGTGCACTTCTAGTTTTTACATTTTTGCAATCGATTCCATCTTTTCTTCATCATCATGATCCCATGGTAAATCAAGGATTCTGCTATTGGCAGAACTCAGGAGATTTTTTCTTTTTTTATTTTTCGTGTTTTAACAACATTTTCTGGGGCCTGAATTCGAATTCCGCTCTGGCGTTTCTCCTCAGGTTTCTTCATCATCAGTGGCACAACAGCTCCATGGTGGGCCACTTTGACAGTAGGTCTGTCTCATATGGCAGAGCGTTACAGAAGATGACTTCTCAACCACATCATTTATGCAGGATAGGGTTGTCAGACTCAGCTTTAGGCCCAAAGTTGTACAGTCATTTGTAGTAGTCAGGGACTGATACCAATGGTTTAAAGGGATTTTTCTTCATCTGTTTTCTTTTTATTATAGCCTTTTCATTAGCCCATCTAATAGTTCTATTGTAAAGTTTTTATAGCAATATTTAACTTCATTTATTGTTTCCTTTAAATCAAGTATTGTTAGGCCATAAATGTCTTTGGCGTCCATTTGAGTATAATTTTTTTTTTTTCTTTGTAAGGAAAAACATTCTCATTGTAGAATTCAGTTCCACTTCAAAAATAAAATTCTTAAATAGTTCCAAAACAAAATAACGGAATGGTTTAAAAACATTTCTTAGTTTTCGAGACGAAAACAGAAAGTGTAGAATTATTTTTCAACAAAGTCATCTTGATTCTGGAAATGAGAAAATAATACTCACGCTATAAACAATTATTTAAACATATAACAAAGGAGATTTACTGAATTTTAAAAAAAATTTCAAACTTGAGCAGACAACGCTGTTACCAGTGCAAAATCCTCTCTCATTTTGATCTTTATCTATATTAATGTTAATATTTATGGCAAACCTATCCAAAAAGAGAAGAAAACTGATGAAGCTCTTGACCTGAAGTTTTTCGTCATTGTTGTGTAAGATACATAGCAGATTAGTATTACCCTTATATGAAGGCACACTAGCCCTTTAGTCATTGCAATAAGGAACAAACACTCCAAGTGGAATCATCTGGGGATTCGCCTCTCCCATTCTTTTTCCTGAAAACTAATTGATAGATTTTATGATTGACAAATTTATCACGTTCTCATTTACATCCATCGATTTTTGAACTGATTTTCTGAAGCCCAACTCTCTACGTTTCAACTGTTCCAGGTCCACATGCCAACTTTGGCAATGAGCTAAGTTATAGTAATAACCAAATTTGAATTGCCGTCTCTTAAAGCAACAAAAAAGCTGAAAAATTAAAGCGCGTTACAATGTGCTTGTTCTTTTAAACGCCTTGATAATCTAAGCTGATATTCCTTTTGGTCACAGTATTTCAATATAAATTTGTTATATTTGCTTGCAGATAAGTTCTGGCGGGAACGACACACGTCCTGCCATATGGATCGACGCGGGCATCCACAGCAGAGAGTGGATAGCCCCCGCTACGGCCCTCTACATGATCAACAACTTGCTGGTCAACTACGGCAATGACCCCTACATCACCGGTCTTGTGGACACGAATGACTGGTACATCATGCCCCTCGTCAACCCCGACGGATATTTACACACGTGGAACTGGGTGAGTAAATCTGTAGTGAGCAAATTTGAATTTTTTTTTTTTTCATAACTAAATTACATGTATTAAACAAGTACACATAAAAGATTATGCGTTCTGTGATTTTTGTAGCACAACGACAATTGGAATTGATAGAAAAATCAAATCTAACTGTGATAAAATCTTAGTTATGATAGTAATAAATCAAAACTGTGCTTATACTTAAAAAAAAAGATGTCCCATTCTAAGAAGAATTCTACAACTATAACATCCTTTTACCTATGTATCTTTTAAACACAATTTTGGCATTAAAAAAAAAATATCAGAATCAAAATAATATTTTTATATATATTATGCGCATAAAATTTCATATCTGAAAATATGTCAAATAAATTTAATTTTATCAATAAATGTCAAATAAAAATTTTCCATCTTTGAATTACATTTGCAAATATAAATTTAAATCTACTATGCTTTGTATGTAGTTAAAGACCACATTTTTAAACATTATTTCTGAACATTATTGCTGCTTAAAATAAGAGAGAGCAAAAATAAATTAAATCATTATATGAATGATGTGGAAGAGATAGTTAACATTACAGTGCTTTAAATTAGTTAGTTAGTCAAGTTAGTACATTATGTGTTATGAAAAATTGATGCCTATTATTTTAGATAATAGACTATTTAAAATGGCTTTTTAATTTTTTTCTAATAAACATTCTTACTACACATAGGAATATAGCCCTTTTTATCTTATTCATATTTATAAGATAAAACATTCATATAATCAGATAAAACTTTTATGTCAAAACAAAAATTATTTATTTTATAGAATCGTTTATGGAGGAAAAACAGAGCTTTGGCGCCAGGTTTCCCTGGCGTCCTCATATGTAGAGGAATTGACCCTAACAGGAATTTCGACATTTTCTTTGGAGGTTTGTATATTTATTTCATGTTTCCTTCAGCTTCAATATTTTACTTCGTTTATTCAGACTATAACATGAAAATGTATAAAACGTCAAGTGGTGTTACGTTATACATACAGTTTCTGATTTTATTTAAAAACTATTCAAGACAAAAAAGCAAACAAAAAATAAAAAACATCACAATTAAAAAAAAAAAAATTTGACATTGATTTCAAATTAAGAACAACAGCATTATTTCAATGCAATTTTTAAACTTATTCAACTTTTTTTCTTTCTTAAATGTATGCATAAATTGAATCAAAACAACTACTGACAGTTCCTTTATTTTTTAACATAAAATGAATGTTGTTTTTTTTTATACAGATCGATTCAACATTTCAAATGTTTATTAAAATGATCAAAAAACCGGTTTTATATTTTATATTTACATATAAAAGTGTTATTTATGTTTTTTTGTGAACATTTCTGAACTGTTTGAAATCAATTGTTCAGTTATCTACCATTTGGGTGTTCATATGATGCCTTGCAGAAAAGGAGGTTTAGTTTGTCGCTCTACAGTCATTTTGTGCAGTCAGCTTTGGGCTAAGTTCAAAAGTATGACCTAGAAATGACAGTAGAGAGACAAACGAACCACTCAAAAACATCCATGCATCCGAACAATTTTTTTTGATTCGAACCATAAAAGCTTTTTTACAAAAGCTAAATCGATAACCAATTGACTAGTTTGAAGGAATTCTAAAAAGAATATTACCACGAAGATGAAGAAAAGGATTGTCGAAACGAAATGGGAGCTGAATAGGTTTATACATGAGAATATCTGAGTGATGATATATCGAAAGAAGATTACTAATAGAATATATGCTATGAGTAATTCATGCAAATCCTCATTAAACACAATTATCAAAAATGCCCATTTTTACAAGAGATTGTGTATAATCAAAAAGAACCTTACTTTATGCAGAAATTATTTATTTTGGATCCCCCAAATTTCCCTTAAACTAAAACAAAAAATCGCTGATTAAATGAAATAATAGATGAGAAAACTTGAAATGGAATATTTGTTTTAATTGTTTACACTAAAGAGTTATTTTTAAAAAAGCATTTCATTTTTATAGGTCCCAGCACGAGCTCGACCCCTTGCTCTTCAATCTATAAAGGGAACCGCCCCTTCTCAGAGGCCGAGAGTTCTGCCATCAGGGATGGAGTGATGTCCCTCAGGGATAGAATGAGAGCTATTTCTCGCTGCATTCTTTCTCGCAGATCTGGATGTCCCCGCATGGCTACACCACTCTCAAAGCACCCCATTTCGATGAACATGTGAGTATCTAAAATGGCATTTTTCCTACCTTGAACACGATATTGGTTGGTTGATGTAGTTTAATTGCCCAAGGGACTCTATGTTAGCAGACTGTTTAATATATAGTACTTAAAATCAAGGAATTATACGAAAGCAAAATATCACGAATAGATTCCAAAGCTGGGATATTTATACTTTGATACATCTACGAACAAAGAATCTGTCCACAAATCACTAATCAATTTACAAAGAAACCATTATTTTGATGGACCAACGTTGATTCAGGTCCAAAGCTGAAGCAATTTAAAAACAAACTCTCCTCTAGTCGATTCTGCAGGAGTCCAAGCCTCTTCGAATGCAACAAAAAGATTTTTTTGGCCAATAATTTATAGAGCCTTTGCCGTAAGCGGAAGAACCTTTTGTTAGGTACTCTTAATAAATTTTTAATATGGATTGTTCGTTATATGAAAAAATAAATTAAATCGTAATTTAATTGGCTTAAACTTTTGTGTTGTAGCTTTGTATGTAAGTATTTATCTTGTAACTTTTATGTAAAATGATTTTGTTTTAGAATTATAATCAATTTTATTGCACTAAAATTGATTACACACATTATTCTATAATGTGTTTTTGATACAATGTCAATTTTTTATAATATTTGGGACTTAGACACACATAATTTTATAATTTAAAAATTGTATTATCAGGTTTTTAAAAAACCAATTTTATCTAACATTATTTACATTAATTATTATATCAATGGTAATAATCAAGTATTATTAAACATACATTTTAATTTTTTCTTTGTTTTATTCTTTTAAAAAACATTTCTATATTTTAACCACTGTACTATTCGGTTTTAAAAATTCCAATTTTTATCTAACTATCATTAATGTTTTCTATAATTATTTCTATTTTTCCTCTTATATTTTATAATTGAACTTTTTAATTCTAAAATAGATATACCATTATAAATTATAATATACTTATTAATTATAGTGTAGCGATTATAGTATACTTATCATTATTTTCTTTTTATAGATGGAATTATTAACCGTCGCTATTACAGCTGTCGAAGCTACTCATGGTGTGCATTACAAGTATGGACCATCGTCACAAACTCTATGTAAGCGGTTACATTTTTCAAATTACAGTAAAATACTGTATAAAAAAAAATTGACAAGTTCTTGAAAATATCCTTCTTTGACATTACTGTTTTATGCAACTTCATTTTCTTTATCAAACTTCATTTTTCGTAATTTTATTGCTTTAGTGTGCCATTTTGTCTACCTTCTCATTGTTCAACCTAGCAGTTTTTTATTATTATTGATTAGTAACTATACTATTGACATCATAGTCAAAGGGTTATAATCACTTGCAAGTCTTTTCAGCATAGCAAGGTGTTATATCGCCTTAATTGTGCATCAACTCATATTTACATCGACTTTATACATTAATAAGATTATTATTGTTGTTATGAGGACGAATATTTACGCCTACCAACAATTTTACGGAGAAGATTATGTCATCAGATTCCAGGAATATCTTGCAACTCATATACAGAAACTCGATATGCCGCGAGAAATGATTCAAAAGAAAAAAATTTCAAATATTTGTAATGTATTTTTGCTCATTGAAAAATAATTGGTGCACTACTACTCGAAGAAAGATACTAGTGATCTACAAAAACCGATTTCCTAAATGACATTTAAATTACATAAATAGTTAATCAATTGAAATTTTGAAAGAGTTATATTCAAAGCTTCTAGTTTCAAACTTCTCGTGGTTCAATTACTGCTTTATCCATGCCCACCCAATGATCATTTATTAAGAACTGATTCAACAATTCCTCTATTCATTGATCAGGAATGAGGGATTTTTAAAAATATTAACCCCCTTTTGTCCACCTTATGACCATTTGTTAAGAATTGAGCTTCAACAATTCATCTATTCTTTGAAATAGTTACTTATAGAAGTAATTTGCGATTGTTCTTACGCCAGCTATTTGGTTTTATATTTTACAGTGCATAAAATCTACGTAAAATTCTTAAAAAGACTACCAAGAAGATATTGTTCTCTTTTTATTTATTTGTTATTCCCATATATCCTATGATAAATGTTTTTCAATTATTATATACTTTAATGTTAGTAAGTATTTTTAGAGCTAATACTTCATGATCCACTTTCATGACTACTTCATTATCCTCCTTTTTACTTCATGATCCTCATTTATTTACTTAATGATACTTTTTACTTCATGGTCCCCTTTATTTACTTAATGATACTCCTTTTTCCTTCATGATCTTCCTTTATTTACTTCATGATCTTCCTTTATTTAATTCATGATACTCTTTTTTCAGATGCCACAAGTGGCAGTGCATCAGATTGGGTGTACGATGTGGCTGGGGTGCGGCACAGCTTCTCTCTGGAACTGAGGGACAGGGGTGTGTTCGGATTCCTGTTACCTAGGACAGAGATTCTTCCTACGAGTGAGGAGACGTGGGCAGGAATATCAGCCATCATCTCACATCTGCAAGCCAAGGAAAAAAACTAAAGCAACCACAGGAGCACCTACTAGTGCTGCAACCATAACAACTACTGCTGAGACTACAATAACAACTCTCAAGACCGTAAATACCACAGACGCACCATGATTTTTGTTATGAATTATTGCTTTCAATCTGAACTTAATTTATTTGATCTGATATTGTGCAAATGTATCTTGTCTGATTCAACTTGTGGATGTGTAGCTGGTGCTTAATGTTTTAATTATTTTATTTTGGTATGTCTCGTCGCCTGCATGTTAATTATCTGTGATGTATTTATTACTTGTATAACTTTTGTACGGTTATTGTAAATGCAAAAAATGTGTTTGTTGGTAAAAATGGTTAGATTTGAATTATAATCTATCGTATAAATAATTGGGAACACGTCGGAATAAGGTTTCTTGCAATACAATATTTTGGTGCGAGTATCTTTGTAGATTCTCCTTTACCCTGATGGATTAAATATAATGAATTTTTTTGAAAAATACTGCGCGTGTTACATAATGTTTTGACATTTATGATACATTTTAATCACTGGAAATGACGAGTATAGCTATTTTTTTTCTATCATCACAGGTATATTCCAAGAGTTAATCTAGCACATTTTTCTTATTAAAATTGTCCTATTAAAGTTGTTCATTAAAATATATTAATCTTCACAAACAGGTCCCTGTCTAATAAGCCTAAAATGTACATAAAATGGCCGTAGAGCGACAAACCAAAGAAACCAAACCTAGAAGAATATAGCAATCTGATAATATATAATGAGATGAAAGTTCCCAAAATCATTTTTTAATTTTGTTTATGAAGAAGTAAAATGAAGCACAACAGTAAAAGTTTTTAAGCTACATAAGTTTATGGGGAAAAGGAATTAGATTGTCAAAATTATGATATAGCAAAAACTCAAGCCTTATATACAAATATGAATACACATGTTGCAATTTTATCTTTTCTTTAAGCATAATATTTTCCCTTATTCGGGTTTTAAAAATGACAGGATATTGTCTGATAAGGGAGAATCTACTCATGTTACAGATCCAATGAAATATCTTACTTGATGCACAATTACTTAGCAGTATTATACATTCAATTCTGTTTTATCATTAAGATGATGAAAGTAGCAGTGAATTAGTATATTGCATCATCATCTTTTAAATTCCATTATTTATTCACGTCATGTTTTATTTTCATCAATTCATCTCTCGTAGAAGTAGAATGAATGCTAGAATCATATGTAATGAATGAGTTTCATGTAATTTATAATGCATCCAATTAAAAAAAATTGTCGTGAAAATAAATATATATTTGCAATTAAAATAATTGATAAACTTATGATTGTTTTTTATGAAATTCATACTTTTTATGGAAATACATTTATTTTTTATTAGAATTTGTATTGTTTTTTTTTTAAAGTGAAAATAAAATTTAATTTTTATTGTTGTTGTTGTCGTATCCCCTCATGGAAGGAGGGAAGAGGGGGGGGAAGCTTCGGTTTTTGATGGAGCACTCGTAGGTAGAAATCTGACTTCATAGGGTGTCACGGTGTCTGACTCGTAGAAGTAGATTTCCGAAAGAATGATAAAACGCTGAAGAAAGACGGCGGTGCCTTCCAGAGGAATAATCTCGCATTTGCTATTGTATGAGAGAAAACCCGGAAAACTCCCACCAGGTAGTCCGACTCATGAGGCAAGATGCTGAACCTGACAAACGGCATTGAGTTTTTTTTTTTTTGAAACAGTGTTTACAGCAAAACCGCAAATGGATTCAACCTCCGCTCGAATGCTCACCAGCGTAGCACGTTGCCATGGAGCCACGAGTCAGGCTTAATTTTCATTAATTTTATTTTTTAACGATTTAAAAATATTACATTTATTTTTGTGAATGCATGGTTATCTAAACAAAAATCCCTTCTATTATTATCTAAAAAAATAAATTTAATTAAATAAAAATGTATTTCTTAATTAAAATACATAACAAATGTTGTTTCAGAATAATTTCCTTAAAAACAAGAATTTTTAATAAATTGTTGATAAAAATTTTTATAATCTGTTCTTCCATATTTCATGTTCTTATTTATTTACTTTTGATCTTATTTTTTTTACAAGCACTGAAGTCATTGTATAGCTTCTTAAAGAGTGAAAAAAAATTGTTCGTAACTTTTTATTTGTTTTTTCTTACAAGGTGAAAACAATTTTAAATTTCCACACAAACAAATAATGATAGCCAAGCAGATTCACGGCTTTTTACGTTTACATAACACCCATTGCCAGATTCTGCAACTTAAGTGTACGAAAGCCAAAATAAAATTTTAGTGTTTTTAAGTCCCAAAACGTGAAAAGGTACCTTGTAAAAGTTTTTATTTCTTGCTATATATAAGAAAAGTTATTTTCGAAAGAATGATAAAATTTTTCACCATAAATTTTAGAAATTCACTTCTTCAAGTTCAACAAGTCAGTCAGTTACTAACTAAGTCCCAGTTACAGTTACAGTGATGGTGAAATTTCCGTGTAGTAAAGGTTATCTAAAAGGAAATTTCTACTGGAATAATTTTATGTATAAACATTTGAATCAGGTTGTGCAAGTGGTGAGTATTTAATCTGCTTTTTTATAACTTTTAAAATTAAATGTATATGCTATATGTTGGAATAACATATATAAATGTTGAAATTTAAAGTAAAGATTTTCGATATGGCCAAAGATATTTTTCATTCGCATATCGAAATGTTTTGAAAAAAATCTATACTTATATTAAGATATACTTTTTTTTTCTTACTTTCTAATGCAGCTGGCAAACACTTAGACAGCTTGGTCTTGATGCCTTAAGGCAAGTGCTGCACAGACGCACTCACTTTTGCATTACCGAGGGGGGCGCGAGTAACTTGAAGATAAGCCACGAACGCGGAGTAACAACGCCCGGTGCAACGCTCTACGGTCGTATTAGACCGGGACCTACTTTTTAAAGTGGATTCCGAACCACTACAAACAACCATGGCACCGTCGGGACTCGAACCCGAAACCTGTGGTACCGAGCACCAGAGCGCTAGCCACTCGGCCATTCAGGCTCTAAAAACTTAGACAGCTTGGTCTTGGATGCCTTAAGGCAAGCGCTGCACAGAAGTTACTCACTTTGCATTACCCAGGGGGCGCGTGTAACTTGAAGATAAGCCACGAACGCGGAGTAACAATGCCCCCGCAACGCTCTACGATCCTATTAGGACCGGGACCTACGGTTTAAAGTGTACCGAACCACTACAAACATCCATGGCACCGCCGGGACTCGAACCCGAAACCTGTGGTACCGAGCGCTAGAGCGCTAGCCACTCGGACATTCAGGCCCCAAGATATATCTTATGATTTGTAATATTTTAAAGAGAAGATTTCAAAGTATTTTCTATCTTGCCTGCTACTGCTGTATTCTCTCCCTCCTCATTGGGGAGGCCATTCAACAACTGTATTATGAAGTTTTTAATCAGTTCTTTTATGTTTTTTAAATCTAGTTATTTATTTCTGTAGTTACTATAGTTCCATAACCTGAACGGCCAAAAGTGTAGCACTTTGCCTCTCGGTGCCACAGACTCATGTTTCGCGCCATGAATGTTTGTAGTGGTTCGGAATGCACTTTAAACCGTAGGTCCCGGTCTAATATAATCGTAGAGCACTGTCTTGAGGTTTAGTCAGTCTTCAGCCCTCTTGGTTCCTCGCTAAAGTGAAGCTGCATATTGCCATTAGACATGGGCTAGTCGCCTGCGATGGGGTCTATTGGACCTGGTGAGGCTTTCCTGCACCAAAGGGATTAGTAACAAAACTGTATTTCCATGATATTATATGTTTTACTACAGCTTGTTAAGTTGGCTTCGCGGACGCTGAAAAAAAAATATAAAAACCCGGAATATATCGAAAAAAATAATAATTACCAGAATACATTAATAGAAAAAAAAAAAATTGAAATCTTTCCATTCAAAATTAACCTTTTCTAAACTTTTTTTGATAAAAGAGCATCAAAAGAATTTCTAACTGAAGATCTTTCAAAAGAAAGTCAAGACTTTTTACTGTATTATTTTGTATTACTATAAATTTTTACATCTATATACATTCTGTATGGCAATATTTATTATAATATCCATTTGAAATATTTGACAATTTTGAAATCATTTCACTCAAATAAATGCAGTTTTTTTCCAAGCATTCATTTATTTACTGGTGACATGATTTGTTCACTGTTACAAAACATTTAACGAGCTTCAATTATTTTAAATCTCGCCCTACAAAAGCAATGCTGCGGGTCACTTTTCACTCCTTATATAAAAAGAGTAGTTTTAGACGTCACAGACAATATTTGCATATTTTCAACTTTGTAAACGTTATGATTTTTCTTTTCTTCTTCTAATTCTTGTTTGTTAAAAAGTTGCCAATTTTAGGGTTATTTAATACCGAACTCACAATATCCCTTAACTGTTTGGATCAGTGTAATAATAATTTTAAAAAAGTGAGAAATTAAGCAAAATTAATGGAAAAATTGTTGAATTTACAAAAGGTTATAAAAGCTGGCTTCTTATTGAGAAGATGTGTTCGAGTAGATTTTTTTGTGATCATTTGGCTTTTTGAGATTCGATTTTTTTATTAAAGTAATTTTATTTTTCAAACTTGGAGAAGTTAATAAGTATGTAAACAATATTTTGCTTTCCATCTGCATCAGAACTAGAAATTAAAAAAAATAAAGGTTTTTATTGATGAAGCTTCCTAACCCTCCAAAACGCCTTTTCTTTCGTGTTTGAAAACTGAAGACATAAATATTTAAAAATGCACACAAGTTGCAATAGAAATGGCATGATACAGGAAAAAAGAACTGGATTATTGAAGAAAAACTTTAGGCCATTGGCTTTGTATGGCTGGAGTTTTTGTACCAAAAAAACATGAAGTACAGTAATCATTAGAGAGGTGGATTTTTTTAAATAACCTACTTAATTTAAAAGTTCTTTTCTGTGGAAAATATTAAATAGTTTTGTTAGGTTTAGGTTTGGAGCAATCTTGTAATTAGCGAGTTGGTTTCTCAATTGAGAGAGCTGATTCTATTGTATGCGTGTTGAAGACTCTCATGTCCAAACATATTAATGGATTTACACGGCATTTGAAGAAATCGTCTGTTACCATCTGTGGTGTAAGCTTTGGGTTGATTTCTTTTCTTTTTACCTTTCTTTTCCTTCCTTTCCCCCTTCTTTTTCCTTTTTGTTCATTTTATTAAGGATTCATTGTTTATTTTTCTCTTGACTTTTTTGGGTTGTTTTGCTTTCCTTTAAACAAAAATGTAAACAAAAAAAGTATTTATTTATTTTTGTAGGTATTTATTTAGATTTATCTAAAAAAAAAAAAAAAAAATCTAATAATATTTTTATAAAATGTAAGTAATATTTTGCAAACCAGTTCCATTTTACGAAATAATTCTCATCTGTAGTTTTTCTCCTACAAAAAAAAATATAGTCATTGTTACTTCTGACGCACATTTTTAAAAAAAAAAAGTAAACAATGAATTATTAATAATTCATTGAATTATTTTGGAAGAAAAACTAAAAATATGGTTGTAACACAAATTAAAATAATTTATCACATGTTTAAATGTATAAAAAAAACCACAGAAATTTTATTTACTTGTCTGATTTTAAAAAAAATGTTTCTGTCATGGTCATATTCCTTAAGTTACCATACTGAAAAGCTTTATCATCCAACAAATTTATAATGTATGTGGAATGATATAAATATGTTATTCATCTGGTAAGGTTTTTGTGTAATAATTTAAATAATCACAGAAGAATGTAAATCAGTTATTCTTAAATTTGCATGAATTTCATAACAATAGAATTCGTCAGTATTTTTAAGGCACTGGGAATTTTTTTTTGTCATAAATTTGTGGCACAATAGTGCATACATTTAATTCAAACAAACTAACGTTTTAAAGTCAAAAGAAATCCAAAAGAAACATAGAATCGTAATTAATCTTTTCAAGACTCATTAAATATGATTTGCAAATATATGTTTCAAAATTAAGCAAAGCTAAAGAGTGAGATCTTTGAAAACGTAAATAATTCTTAGTATTATCACACCAAGGAACTGGCAATCTGTATGTTGAATATCTGCAGTAGGAATTCCATTTTATTCTTTTTAACAAATTTTAAATTGAAGTATATAATTCAGCAACAAAATATGTATATATTAATATGGCATTGTATGTCTGCTGAATTTTCAATTGTGGAGATAAAATCTTGTGAAAATTACTCAAATTAATCTTAAAAAAGTAGACTTTGTGGAACCTCTGTAATTTGGAGAGAGAATTTTTAAATGGTATTTGAGGAAGAGTGCTTTAAAATATTAATTTGCAAACACTTGCAATTGGTCAACATGTTTATTGAAATGAAACAGTATTTCCTTCAGAGATAAAATAATTTCAGTTTAAAAATTCGTAAATGGATCTAATTTTTAAGTGAAAACAGGATTTAATATCATTTTGGAAGCATTTATTTTATTAATGATATTTTGATTTCTTATCTGTCAGTGGAGCTCTTTTACCTTCTTCTAAGTGCAATTTTAATTTCTCAAATGTATAAGTATCTTAGAAAATGCTCAAGTTTTTTTTTTTTAATAGTTTAATTTTCATATTTAAGAAACAAGCCACAACCCGTTCCATTACATTTGCGCCCCACTAAGAGGGCTGCCCCACAGTTTGAGAAACATTATGAGGATTAGTGAAACGAAATCAATATAATTGATAATCTACAATTAGGCGACTACCGAAGACTGCTTGTTAATAGGAAATCTCTAACGTTCGTTAATGATTAATAAATCACCAATAATAGTAAATGCTTCTTCTTCATTGGCGCAACAGCACCATGGTGGACCAAGGCCGTCTGCCTACTAGCAGGTTTCAAGACAGGAGTTTTTTTTTTTTTTTTTTTTTTTGGAGAATTGTCAGCCCCACGACCAACAATCATGTTAGACAGAGACCTGGTTTAAAAATGGATTCCGAACCACTATAAACATCCATTGGACCGCCAAGACTGTGACACTGAAGATAATAATAATAGTAAATGTTAATAGTAAATGTTAATAGTAAATGTTATAGTAATGGTGGTTAAAACTGTGGTTAATAGTAAATGTTAGCATTTACTATTAACCATTTCATGTAACTTATTAACCATTTCATTATTAGTTAACATATTAACTTACTATATAACTGTTAGGTAGAATAGTAAATTTTAATCTTTGCTAATTGAACTTACAATCCAACTATTAAATAGAACAGTAACCATTACTGATTTAACTTACTGTCTAAATGTTAAATAGAACAGTAAAGGTTAGCCATTACTGATTTAACATTATTTAACTGTTAAATAGAACTGTAAATGATAGCCAGTACTGATTTAAGGTACTATTTAAATGTTAAATAAAACAGTAAATGTTAGCCATTACTGATTTAACTTACTATTTAATTGTTAAATAGAACTGTAAATGTTAGCCCATTGCTGATTTAACTTACTATTTAACTGTTAGCTATAGTCAAACACTAATAATCACTAATGTTAATATTTCAACTGCTTTGTAATTATTTTTTGATTACTGACTCGTGCTTTGATACTATTAATTTGTGTTTAGTGACTTGAGTTATGTATTAAAACTTAATTGTTTTCATCTCTTTTTTATGACGTAAATCACGTAGGATAGAGGTCGCAATCAAGGTTGCATGAATCAAAAACGCAAAGCTAAATATTACAAATTTTAATATTTGTCCTTGGAATTTCATGTTGGTTCAGTACCTTTGAAAATTAAGAGATTATATCATCGTGCGTTGCTTGCGAGTTCAAATTAGAGATAATTTTTTTTGCGTGATAATTCTGGTTTGAATCTTGTTCGTGTCTAAATCTCCTTTCCTTTTTTCCTTTATCTAACTGCTTAGGGTTCTTTTTTAGTAATTCGAGCTTTCTTGCATGAATGAAGTTGTTCGCATGTTCTATAAGCACAAAGAAAAAAAATTGCTAACAAATTGCAGGTTATCGCCAATTTTTTTTTTTTTTTGTTATGTTAAAAGTGTTGAACATAATTAATCTTTTGTTGTAGAAGATTTGAGGAAATTGGGATATACAAACCATTAGTATAACCATTAGTAAGATAGATTTTCATTTAATTGGACGTTAGACATTTTGTTTTGATAATTATTCATAAAAAATATGCAGTGAATAAATGCAATGATTTTTAAATCTTTTACGAATTATTTGAGTATGTCATATAATATTAACCTGGTTATTGTTGAAGATTGTTTGAAGAATTAATATTGAGATTGATTTAAGTAAAAGTTTAAATGTAATAATAATAATAATAATAATAGTGTCTAAATGGAATTAACCTGTTAGTTATGATTGAAGATAGTAAATGTCATATAATAATGTCAGGCGCATATATATACAATAAATGTCCGGATATAAATGTCATAGAATATTAACTTGTTAGTTGGATTAATGGAAGATTAATAGTGAGGCCAAACCAGTAAACAAAATAAGAAAAATTTTTACAAGTCAACATTCTAGCCAGGACCTGGGGATTAATTGTTGGGCTTCTAATCTAAGAAAAATAAATTCAAACACGACGACTAATATGAACCGTAGGGTTTCTTTGGATTAAACCGCAGAAGGGTATAAAAAAATCTGTATGTCGAACAGCCTCTCCATTTAATTTGAGCAGATGTTAGAGGATTTAAACCCCAGGTGCTTCTTTTAAAATTTTTCGTTTCAAATTTTAGTAGTCCAATGAAAATGTGGTATTGAAAATATCTCGTAGTATAGGTTTATTATGCATCTGTCATTCTAGTAGCGAATGTCCTCAGGTTTAATAGTCGACATGTAGAAAAATCTATTAAAATAAATATTAATTCTCAACTAGATTGAGATAAAATAGCTAAACAACAATTATGAATCTCAAAATCGTTTTAAATGAAACCTATATCAAGTAATGAATTTTTTTTGTTTTTCAGTTCCCTTAATTGCCTAGAAACTATTAAGACAGAGCGATGAAATTGTGTCCTGAAATTTTTTAAAAAATTTTAAGTCTAGCTCAGTAAAAGTTATCAACAAAAATTTTATCGAGATAAAGCAGTCAAATGTTGCAAAGATAGTTGAAATGTTAAGACACTCTCAAAGAGTATACTATTCAAAAGAAATTGGATAACCCTACTGTCATCCATTGCGATGTTCTCGTCAGGTTGCCTTTTGGAGGGAATGTTCAAAATTTCCAAATTCCCAGAATCATTACAGTTGTTTTTAATTATCATAAAGGGTAATCCTCAACTAAGCTACTCCTCTATAATTAAAAATCCAATAATATTCCCATTAATGAACTTTTCAAAAATTCCACTTTTTCAAAATGCTACTTCAAGTATAAATAATAATTTCGTTAAAGATTCTATTTTCATCATAAAAGAATTTATCTCCTTATTCTCCCTCAGTCGAAGGATTGTTATAATTAGTTGACAAATTAAATTTACTGTATTTGAGGACAAATTTATCTACCTAGTCTAAAGTAGTTATCAAGGGCATTGACCAATTCAATGTTTATCAGGGTGACTCTTAATAGACGTCGCTGCAACAATCTAATTGTAGCAGTCGGAACAAAGCATTTTATCTGAACAAGAATCTGAATTCAGAATAGAAAAAAAAAAATGCTATCGCAGGGTTGATTTTAATACAAAGCGAAAGTTATTGTTTAATAACCCTTGAGCGGAAGTATTTGTATACAGAAATTTTGTATAATTCTAAAAAGCAGATGCTACTGGTTCCAAGAATTTCAAAGCTACTCAGACAGTTATCTCCTAGAAAAAAGAACCCTATTTTCCCTTAATCGCTGAGTGTTTTAAGCGATAAATATGCCAAAAACTATAATCTTGACTTTTTTTTTGAAGTGACGTACACTGATGACGAATTCATTCTTGGCGAGTTAGAGCGATCACATTTTAGCCCATGTATCCTTTTTACCCATCTGTAAGGTAGTATTCAGTCAACTTAGGTTGTCCTCAAATAAAGGAAATTTAATATTTATGATGCGGAAACAAAATTCTTGATTATACTTCGATTGAGAATCTACTAAGTTGAAAGAAACTTCGAAATGGACAGCAACATAGGAGACATTTTTTTTTTTTTTCTGGAAGGAAATAATTAGCTATTTATTTTTTGCGACATTTTTTATACGAAGGAAATAAATCTTTTGGAATTCATTTCTGATGGACAAATGATAAACTCTATGCTCTATTAAGAAATAAAGGACACATTTTTTGGGAGAAATAGCCTTCTTAAATGAGGCAAAACCACAATGATTGATTCAGTTCTATAGTAATACACGTTCATACAATTCAATTTACGGCAAGCAATATTTAGCAAAGCAAAGTGTCCATCCCCATTTTACAGATTTAGCACATAACAGGTGGTCTGAAAAGTTCGTAGGCTGATACATAGATGGCGCTACTAGTATTAAATCCATATAATTTTTAGCCCTAACCTTCAAAAGACACGTGTATAAATTTGACAGCTGTTGCATTATTAGTATGTGAGTTATAGCATTTTTAGTGAAGTTATAGCATTTTTAGTGTTCATCACGTGCAGTCCACTCGGCTGACTGTCGATTGACTTCGGTGTGAAATGATGGAGCCATGTTTCATCCATTGTCACATATCGAAGCAAAAATTCGAGTTTATTACGATTGAACAGCTCCAAACACTGCTTAGAATCATCAATGCGTTGTTGTTTTTGGTCGATTGTGATCTCTAAGCGGCACCCACTTTGAACAGAGCTTTCGTATATTCAAATATTCATTCACGATATGTCCAACGTTCCTTTGATATCTTTAGGGTCTCAGCTATCTCAATCAACTTCACTTTACGATTATCAGAAATTATTTTGTGGACTTTTTTGATGTTTTCGTCGGTAACAGCCTCTTTGGGGCGTCCACAGCGTACATCGTCCTCGGTGCTCATTTCGCCTCGTTTAAATTTAGCAAACCACTTCTCTACGATTGATTTTCCTGGTGCAAAGTCTGAATAATGTTTATCAAGCCAAGCCTTGGCTTCAATAGTATTTTTTCGCCAAAAAGCAATGCTTTAATTAACACACGAAATTCCTTTTTTATGCATTTTTTCAAACTAAGAAAAGTTGCTACACTAAAAATGCTATAACTCACATACTAATAGTGCAAAAGCTGTCAAATTTATGCACGTGTCTTTTGAAGGTCAGGGCTAACTAAAAATCATATGGATTTAACACTAGTAGCGCCATCTATGTGTCAGCTTACGATCATGTCAGCCCAACTGTTATTACTTTGTTTCCTAAAATGATCTCAAAAATCATACTGAAGAGATTAAGAAAAATTTATCCTATGATTAAGCAATATTCCAAAAGAAAAGCTCCACGGCAAAATCAAGAAATTCTACGAATATGTCGAGAGATGTAAATGTATTTTTAAAGCTAAAGAGTTAAAATTTTACTTTCTTCGATTTTATACAAACGTACTTATAAAAAGCACTATAGACCTGCTGTGTACTTACAGCGGTTTTCAAAATAATAATGTGATCCATTTAAATTGCTGATTTAATAAAAGGTTTCTTCAAAAACTTTTTAAAAAAAATTGTTTTTCTTTAGTCAACATTTTCGTTATCTAAAACTGCAAAAATTTACTGTTATATTTCTGTCATCTAATAATGAATTTGAATAAAGTGATATAGAAACTACATGCTAAATTTCTGCAATCTAATTTCCCAAAAACGTAGTGAAATTTTTTTTTTATATGTTGTACTAATTTTCACCTCCATGGATTTTGTTTAATAACATTGAAAAGAGATATTATGAGTTTTTATTTACAAGTTAAACATTTTTTTAACATTTTCTAACGCAATCTTTACGTTTACAGTGTTGCAGGATAGTTGAATGGAAAAAAAAATAATAAATGGCAGGCATTTTGAAATATCTGACTATTATTTAAAAATTATATAATGCTACTTCACGAAGTTTCTGCAAGTATTTTGAATCACATATTCACAAAATATGTGGATATATGTAAAGAAATGCAAAATTTTGAATTATCCGCATCTCAACCATCTTTTTGAAATTGCGCGCCACCATGTTAAGAACGTCTGACGCCGTTCCATTTTAGCATAAAATCGTGTCGTTGTTTTCTTTCCTTTTATGACTGTTCTCGAGACAATAGCAATCCAGCTATACTTTCCTAAAAATATATATATATATTCATCTTTCATCAACGCCCAACAAATAAGAATAAGGAACAGTAGGAAAAAAAAAAAAAACAAGTATTATCATCAGACTCATTCGTATCAACGAAAGTGATTTTTACCAACTGTAAAATAGAGCTTACTGTTGCCACAAAGCAAATGCATTGTTAGTGGCTTATTTTTAGTGTTGCCAGTATAGCAAAAGAATAGTATGGAATTCTCTGCGAACATAAGAATGTGTCTATGGAACAGTTAGTTTAAACTCATAAAATGAAATGGGTTTCTAGTTCTTTGTTTTATCTCTTAGTAAAAGAAGATAATTGTTGTGATATAAAAATGTAAGTATGGTCTCTTTGCATTTAACAAAAAGGCAAAGGAAAGGAGCATTTTTTTTTTTTAAAATTTCGAAATGTGATTTGGAAGTTTCATTCAGATTTCAGTTTTTTTTAAATGGCGTGTTTTTCATTTAAGCTGCGAAATGTATTTATGTTCCATTTGTAAGACAAATTTCACACCATATGTTGGAAATCTCATTATATATTCAGAAGACACTAACATTTCTATTTAAGTTGAAAGTGATTTTGATTTTAAAACTTATTGTATTTGAATATTATCAAGAACAGTCTTTAAAAAATAAAACTATTCGAAAAAAAAATATTAAAAGACATTTCTGACTTTGACTGAATTTTAGAGACTTTTGTTTATGCTTTTATTTATTCTGAAAAATAGACCAATTTTTATTTTAAAAGAAATTGTAAATTTAAATTCCATTCTGAGAGGCAACAAAAGTTTATTTTTATAAGCTTTAAAAATACTATGACTTCACACAAAATTTGGACCGGTCAATTCAAAGTCTATAATTATTTTTGTCTATAATAAAATAAATTGTTATATGAAGCCCTTAAAAATGAATTTATTTTTAAAGAAAATTTGCAGCATTCCCCTAAAATACAAGATTCTTTTTTTTAATTCTGAAGTAGTTTTAATACTGATTAAAATATTATGTAAGTTCAACAGTTTTTAAAGAAAGGACGAAAGTTTTTAATGAAAAGATTGCCAAAGTTTTATTGCCATCATTGATTTTTACCATCATTTGCCACATTTATTTTCTATTACATTTTAAATTTTTTCAAAACTTTAGAATTCTAATCAGATTTAAAAATTCTTAGATATATGTAACTATTGTAATTTTTATTATGAAAGTACATTGCCTCAGGGATAATCAATGCTTGTGAAATTGAACCTTTTAAATTATAATAGTCAGACGTGTGATCAAAATTATAACGGAAAGTTTGATATATATTAGTAATTTAATTATCCTTGATAACTAATTCAAACATTGTTTTCCAAGATATTCTGTAACTAGAACATGTGAAAATGTTCTGAAACGAAAATCAAAATAGAAGAATAATTCGGAATTAAAAATTATTGAAAATATTTTGTTACTAGAACATGTGAAATTGCTCGAAAACGAAAAACCAAAATAGAAGAATAATTCGAAATAAAAGTTATTGAAAATATTCTATAACTAGAATTTGAAATTGTCCTGAAAACGAAAACCAAAATAGAAGAATAATTCGAAATAAAAAATTATTGAAAATATTCTATAACTAGAACGCATGAATTGTTCTAAAAAGGAAAACCAAACTAGAAGAATAATTCGAAATAAAAAAATTATTGAAAATATTCCATAACCAGAACGAGTGAAATTGTTCTAAAACGAAAAACCAAAATAGAAAAAAATAGTTCAAAATAAAAAAAACTATTGAAAATATTCAGTAACTAGAAAGTATGAAATTGTTCTGAAACCAAAATAGAAGAATAATTTGAAATAAAAAAATTGAAAATAAAAATTTAAATTTTATAGAATAATTTGAAAAGAATAAAGTAATATTTGTGATGTTAATTGCTATAAACAAAATTATTGACAAACTTTTAGTATAAAAGTTAATGCTACTTAATAAAAACTTTAAATTTAAAATGGTATATGATTGATTGAAATTTTTTTTTTTTTATTTGAAAAAAAAAGACAAATTATTGCACTTTGATAATATTTATGATAATATTGTTTAAAACAAAATTATCAAAATTTGTCGAATATTTGACAACTTTCTTTATGAGTGTTTAAATTCAGAAATTTTTTTATTCTAAAGTAATAAATTCGTTGCCAGATGATAAATTTTAAAATATCAATTGAAAAAGTAAAAATTTAACTGAAATAATTAAACTTAAAAATTGAAAAAAAATTTATCTAAAAAAGAGAAAAATGGAACCTAAAATATTTTTAAAAATAAAATCGAAAATAAACCCGTAATATTTTGTGCAATTTGAACTAAAAATAGAGACAACTGTGAGATGAAAATGAAATTTATAAATCACTTTTGAAATGAAAAAAGTTCAACTACCATAAATTAGTTTTTATACTGTCTTAAAAAGCAACAATACCTATAATAATACTTTCTTCCCTATTTTAATATTAAAAGTTGATTTATTTCTCTGTATGTAAAAGACGAGAATCTTTGACCAGATAATTACGAACTTCAACAGAAGCATTGTCCATGCTTGAATTACTTTCTTAATTCTGGGAAGTCCAAATGAAGACATAATCATCTGACAGCAGTTTATAAACCTCTGTTGTGTTCACGACCCAATGTAATAAAGTCATCGGCAACATCAGAAGACTTTGCAATAAAAACTAGTAAGGCACGTTCCATAAAAAACTAGACTGTGAAAAGTAACTTCTATTACATTATACTTAAGAACGCATGAGATATATCATTTTTGCCGTGGAACTTTATTATATTGCATAAGCAAGTCTGTGGGTATAGTGCAGCGTTTTATATGCTGATTCGCGGAGTTGTTTAGAACAATGCAAGAGTCATGGTCGCAGAATGTTTCTCTTGGCACGCAATCTTTAAACGGAATATCTTTTTTTCCTGGAGTAAGTGGTTTTTCTTCACTCTCCCGGCGTTTTTAAAGTGTCTTCTTTTTGTACACTGATTTGCATTGCTTTTATTGCAGGCTGAATATCTTGGACTTCTTTTTTTATTTTCTGAAGAGTAAAATTTTTTATTCTGATTTAAATAATGGGAGGCAGCGAGAGAAATGTATTCGTGTTCCAGAGTAGTGCATGGAATTTTGGATTCTGGTGAAATTAATTCAAGTTAATTGAACTTAATTATTTTCATTGCTGAGTTTTTCAGTTAATAAAGAACCAACGTTAAGCACAAATTTGATTCACATAAAAATTCTTGATAAATAGAAAAGGATTTATAACGCGCTGGTTCAAGAGATTTATTTTCAATTGTTCAGAAATTGTGATTTATTTTTGCAAACCAGTTTTGGTTATATCAATATTTTTATTGCAGTGATAAACTTTTACAGCACAAAGCTCTCAAATAATTTACATTTTGAAAAATACTACAGATGATATCCCAGGTATCGAGAGAGTGCATTTAGAACATTTTATTACTATTCTGTCTTCTACAGCATGTTGGATTGCCTAAATTTATGCAAATGGGACTATTATTTTGCAGTATATTGAATACAACTAATTACTTTAAGAACTACATGACTTTTATACTGATAAAATGTATGTCTTATTATTTTGCAACTAATTGAAAATCAGTGTGAAATTTTCCCTGCTTGCATATTTTAAAATTGATAGTTAATATGCTTCATAAATTTTGTTATTGAGAATAATTTTTAAGCTCAAATGCAACACATTTTGTTGACATAATGGATATTATAATTCTATAATAGATTTTTCATAGAAAGAAGAAATATTTTTTTTATACTTGGAATTTATAATTTTGCTTAATAGCTTTACCAACTGATTGCAACCACAGAATTCTTCACGGTTTTAAGGGAATACATGTCTATACAACATGTCCCTGCCATTTTCGTGATCTGCTCCTGCTTTTTGTCAGAGATCCTGGAATCTGATGCTGACGACCCTCTGGTGATCATTGACCAGCAAAATGCGGAAGAAGAAACTCGTCTTCCCAACGCCCACAGCGCAACCTTCGTCATGGGGTTCATCTTCCTGTGCCTGTTCGTTTATGGAATATACAGAATTTACAAGTGCCACTGCATTCACAAGAAGCCACCCCTGAGTGATCCTGGAAATACTGGAGATGATCCTTCAGAGACAGCGACAAAAGGACATGAAAAAGTATATCCAAGAACACAACGATTATCTTGCTATCTTTGGACCGAAAAGGCAAAGACCCAGTATCCATGTATGTGAATTCAAAACGAGTGATGTGCCAAAAGACAGTGGGGAAATTAATTCATAGATTATTGAAAACTGAGGTATGTATGATTGTTTGATTTTTTAAGTTGAATTTCCCTTTTCTGAATATTTTTTCTGAAGATAATTTATAGTTTAATGAAAGTGTATTTTTAATTTATTGCATATATTTTTTATTTACAGTATTTTAATATCCTATGTATGATGATAAACATCCACACTTGCTGTTGTTTTCCTTTTAAATATTTTAAAGAAAACAATTTTCTAGAAATTATCAAAGAGAAATTTTTTTTAAAGAATTTTAAGAAACATTTATACATTTAAAGAAAGATTTTAAGAAACAATTATCATCTTAATAGAATTGAAGAAATTCAAAGCAAATGCAATTTATGGCTTTCTTTTACTGAAAATATTTTTAAAAATTTTTTAGCAAATTATTATCCTTACACTTGCTATTATTCTCTTTAGACACAATTATTTTAATGAAAAATATTATGTTGCAAAAATTAAAAATAAATACGGTTTTATTTATTTATTTATTTTATGATGAAAGTAGTTTTGTGATTTGCATTGATTTATTACAGATATTTTCTATTAATAAGATTCAAAATATCTAAAGAAAAGAAATGTGATATTTGAAGAGATTAATAACAAGAGCTGGCCAATTATTTATGTGAAAAACTATTATTTCCATTCATAAATTCAATACGTATTTCGTCAATCCGTTTAGATGCAGAATGACTCTATATAAAAAAGAAACGGAAAATATAAAGAAAAATAAAAAAAAAAAAAGGAAAAACGAAGAAAAAAAGTATTTAAATTTATAAAGAAAAAATTATTTTAATTGATAAAAAAAAATTATCTCAATTGATTAGCATCAAGTTCCTTTTCGCATTTTTAATTGATGATTTAAGTTCATTATTGGTTTTTTATTATTTTTTTTTTCAGATAAAATTTATTTAAAACAATTTTAACTGTAAATTTGCTTTTGTACAATAATAACTGATATCATTTCTTAATAATAAAATATTAACTGTATTCACAAAAGATGATAGTAGAGAAATAATAGCTTATGTAACTAGTTGTTAAAACTATTAGCTTTTAAACTTAAATCTTGCTGTTTCTACAAATGATATAACTGGTATTATTACCAAATAAATCATACTGATAACTATCATGCCACTTTTTAATATGTGATTTTGTTTAAATGTGAATAATATGGTATATTTAAGCTTTGAACATGTCGATTTATTCTGTACCAAAAATAGGCATTTCTGGGAAGTTTTACATCTCTTTTTAATTGGAAGAAAAGCACAGATGAATTGCATCGAATTCTTGTGGATGTTTATAGGAATTACGCAGCAGTTGAAAGAATTTAACATGGCATACGTTACTATGGTTTCAATGATTCAAAACATCTTGGCGGGAGAAAATATTATGAGTTGTTAAAAATCGGGTGAAACTATTAAAATTATAAATTGTAATTGATGAGTTTAGGGCAATAATTGGAAGAAAAATGGTTATAATACGAGGAAACACAAGAAAAAAAAAAAAATCATTTTAGAACATGACAATTCTCTTTCACATACTACGAAATAATTCCAAAACTATTTGAAAATTCTTCAATGAAAAGTCCTATCCCACCTACTATATTCTCCAGACATTGCTCCTTTTGATACTCATTTGTTTTGATCGGTTTACATATAGACTGTTTGAGCATCAATTCAGGTCTTTTGAAGAAGTTAGAAATTGTCCTCAAAACACGAATCGTTCATTGCCAAAGAGTTGATGTGAAAAGTAGTGTCTACAAATGAACAATACTTTTATTGATGTAAGAATTAATTTTTTAATGAAATAAAGACATATTTGTAGAAAATAGTGCAGCAAATTAAATTTAATATTTAATAATATATTCGATAAAAATTATGTCAGAATGTCTTGTGCAGAATTCATCCCTGAGCAGAATTTTTATTTTTCAGAACAGTAAAGGCAGGGGATTTTCCTTATTTTTTCCAAAAATCATTCTTTTTTGCCATTACAAGCACATATACTAGGCACTTCCTTGCCATTATAATACTCTTCCTTGCCATTACAATGCTCTTCCTTGCCATTACAATGCTCTTCCTTGCCATTCCAATCATTCTTCCTTGCCACAATATCATTGATGCCTAGCAGTTATATTGTCATTATAAACCTACTTCACAATGTATTTCAAGAGTACACTATACAAAAAAAAAAAAAACTTAGAAAAGAAAATAATATTTTACTTTTGTAAATGAACAAGTTGTCATTTATATTCAGATAAATCATTTGAATATCTTCTATATTCTATAAATAAGTCATCATCTTCAGAAAGTTTGGTAGTTAGATGAATGATCCAAGAATAATTTTCAACAAAATTTTTAACAGAAGAAAATCTATTAAAAACCGGATTATCTAATAACTAACATTGCCAAATGAGAAGACCTATATTTTAAGAACCTGTCTTCGAAAAATCGCAAAAAAAGTCTTGAAAGACGTAGAGTCTGTCATAATGCAAAAATTACTTAGAACCAAAACCAAACCTTTAACCCCGTGACGCTAATGGTTATTTATATGTCTGAGGTTCCACAGTTCATTGCATCACAGGGGGAATAGAAAACGGAATGAAATACGAAAAATACCGTCAGCAGATGTGAAACGCTTTAGACTACAAAAGGAAAAGAATAAAAATATTCAAATATACACTAGTTACATAAAATTTATGATGCATTACGTCTTACTGTTGCTAACAGTTGTCGAGAAAGAGAATTGTGTTCAACTCAATAATGGATTGTCCAAATAAATATGTTTTATTCTAAAACAAGCTAAAACATATTCTGAGCAGAGTTTTTAAATTTATTTTAGTGTGTTCTTTCATATGTAATGAAGTTTTGAGTATTACATTTTTAAAAGGTCACAAACACAGATGGTTTGAGCATATTTTATCAAAAGTATCAGTAGCAAAGAAAAGTTGCTTTGAGCAGCTTTCGTGATTGATAAAACGTTTATTCATTTAAAACGATTCCAAATTATTAAAGAAGGAGTAATCAGTAGGAGACAAATGCGATGAATGTAGTGGATGAGGTAGAACCTCAAATTTCAATTTTTTTCAGTTCAGTGCGATTTGTGAAACACCAGGTCCTTCGTTATCATGGAGAAGAATAACTCATTTTCGATTCACTACCTTTGGTTCTGATAACAATAGTTTCGATCCACAATATTAATTTATGGACGTTAATACTCTGCATTAATTATTTTACTTGTTCCTAGAAAGGTGTAAGGGATATCTTCCCTTTGAATCCACCAAAACGTCAGCATTGTCTTCTTTGGATGTAAGTTTGGTTTGGATGCATGATTAAGTTGTCCATCTGCATTCAGCCACTTTTCTGAACATTTACGATTATCATACAGTATGCACTTTTCATTTCAAGTAATGATATCGTTAAAAAAGAAGCAATTTCTTTGATAGAATTATTCAATGATGCGCAAATCTGACAGACTGCCAGTCAACTATTGTGGAATACATTTGTCACTGTTTTTCCTTTTCCAAGCTCTACAAGATGTATCTGAAATTGTTGCTATGTCTTACTCTGAGATCAACAGCAAGTTCTCTAACAATTATTTATAGGTTTAACTTAGGGTTAGGTTTTGTTTTCAGTCCATCATTGCAAATGAAGCTTTCAGGTCTTCAGGGCATTCAATTTCTAAGGTTATACCTCCTGATCTGAACTTTTCATACCATCGTCTCACTGTTGATACATTAACTGTATAGTTTCCAAATGCACCATTAATTTTTTGGGTTGCTGGGGTAGTAGTATATCCAAGTTTAAATTATTCAGAAAAAGATATTCATATTTTGGGGGATTCATGCCTCTTCTAAAAATTTCGAGACCTATATGAGAACAAAATATACTATCAGAGAACAAAGAATAAACAATAAAAGGATGTATAAAACTATTATTTAATTTAATATAATAAGCTAATACAAAACAGTTCATTTCGTATGGAACATCTTAATATAAAGTTCATAAAATTGATGAAATTTTTAAAGACACAACTTCTCTATTCACTACCATTTCTCTAATAAAGAGTAAATTAATAATAATATCTTTTAACAATAAGGAAGCTTCTAGTTTGAAACGCAGCAAGTGATAAAGAACCGAAAACTTCTCAGTTCATGGAAATGGAAAAATAAATCAGTAGACCATAAAAAAAACTTTATGATATGCGATTTGCTCAGAGAGAGGGACCCATAACATCTTCGGGAATGTTTCGTTTAAAATTATAGGAAAATCCAAATTATCTAGAAAGCTCCATTCTTTCAAGTACCTGTTGAATCTGCTATATATATATAGCATATGAAGAAGCAAGTAACCTTGGTTCACATTTTTATGAAGTAAAATTTTAAAATATTTTCGATATTTTAAAGGAAAAATCAGGAATATTTATTCATGATTTATAAAAAAAAGTTAATTTTTCTAATTATAACAATAAAATATAAATGTTAGCAACTTTTTTTTTTATACCACTTTAAGCAACTGTGTGATGATAAGCTATTGCGACGGATTATGAATCAGGGCTATTTTTAAACAATGAAATTCTTCAATGATTAATGCCAAGTTTCGGTTACATTTTTAGTAGAAATTATCTTTTTTTGATTATATAAAAACAACTCTTCAACAAATATTCAACTTTTTGTATGTATATCAAATATATTAACCCACTCTATCAGATAGCTTTGACAGCTCTGTTTCTAAAACTATTTGAAAGATATTATTACACATTTCCATCTCTCTGATCAATACACCTTATCTTATCTTTTTTTAAATTTATCTCTGTTTATGACGCTGCCATTTAGGTGTATACTGATAAAATAGAATACTTTTCTGCCGTTTATTAAACCAAATGTGTTTTCGGTTTACAGCAATTTAAAAACTTTGTAAACAAATAGTTTAGAATTTGGATCATATTAAGTAGCATAAAAATGAAGATTCTTTTTGTTGTATTGTGTATTACACTGTACCATTTTTGTTCTGGATTTCCTGTAGAAGGTAAAATATATTTTTATCATTTATTGAAAATATTTATTGTTATTTATTATTGTTGTTATTATTATTATTATTTATATGTGCTTTACTACCTAGAGTAAATGTTTATGCAAATAAAGTATAGCGAGTAAAGAGATTGTCATTTGTAATGGAGATACTAATGTATAAATACTTATGTATTGCTTTAATATTTTTTCAGTGTAAAATAAAAAAAGTTTGAAATATATTTTTACTTTTCTATCTAAATAATAAATTAATTTCCTCTTTCACTCAAGAAAAACTGTTTATAAGCACTGAAGTCATTACGCTTTAAATGCGAATCTCTTTTATGGTAAAAACCGTACATTTTCACAAAGAAATCACATGGAGTTAGATCAGGAGATCTTGCTAGCCTCATGCATTAAACTTTATCAATCAAGTTTCCTATAAAATGTACAATAATGAGCTACCATCTCATACGTTTAAAATTTCAAATTTTGTATTTATTGTTGTGTGACTCTACAAAGACATAAAAATCTATACATAAAAACTAAAATTTTCTTTTATTATATTAGAATATGTTTTCTCTATCTATTTAAATAAATTATGATAAAAATCATATAATAAAATCAATATTAATATTCTTTGAACCTTGAGGTTGAAAATTAAGTTTTATATTACATAAATATTAATTGAAGGATCTAATTTAAAAACATTTTTATCTTACTAATTATATTAAAAAATATTTCTGAATTATGGTTAATTTCTTGTTTGTCATGATGAAATTCTATGAATTAGCTTAGCAATATATCGTACTTCTATCAGTTGTGATTTAAAGTTTGAAATTGTAAATAAAAGCAATAATACACAATAAATGAATGATTTTAATTTTTTGTTTAAAAATATTCAAAATTTTTAAAAAAAGTTCGATATTTTTCTTTTAATTATTTAAGTATAATTTTTTTGACCAAAAATCAATTTTTAATATTGTAAATCCAATAATTAATAATAGTTTTAATGCGAATGATGCAATATTCTAAAAATACACCATAATATATTTTTAATTTGCATGCTTTTAAACATGTTAAACATTTATAAGTAACGTCGTAAGAAATGTTTAATTTGAGAATGACGAGAAGTATTTAATAAATATGCGAGACTACTGATCTTAATTTTTAAAAAAAAAATGTTCAAAATTATTTACTGACTTAATAAACTTTATTTTCATGAATTATTTATTGATTTTTAAACTGTTTGAAAAAATAAAACTTATATAAACTTATTTGTCATAGAATAAATTATTTTTGCAGGCAGTTAATAATACATGATCAGCTTTAATAAAATTAGTTTATTTAAAAACATTGTATTATGAGATGCAAATGCTATTATAGAAACTGTTTAATCCTGAACTTAGAGCTTGCCTGTCTCCAATATCATTTTTTTCAATGTATTCATCACTGTTATGCTAACAAGCATAACTACTTTTCAATAGTTTTCAGAGGTAATCGAGTTTTGAAAAATGTAAACACTTTTATAAGGTTAAATCACAGAACTGACTTTACTGTGAAAAAGCCCGTGAATTAGCCATCTGAAAAAAAAATATATATATATAAATTCATAGCATCGGAACAGAAAATTGAATTGAAATTCTCTTTGGAGAAATTTATTTACGAAGCTGTTAGAATTGATAAACAACAGATACAAAGAAAGAAACAGAAAAGAAATGGGAACATTGAAAGGTTGAATGAACAAATTGGTGAGTTTGTATGGTCAATGTAAAGGAAGTAAATGAAAAATCTTCATAAATGTAAACGAAATCTATTCTCCAACGGATCTATTTAATAATCTCTGTAATTGTTTTTTTTATTGTAGTTTTTATTGTGAATATAAACCTGGCATCGTCAATACTTTTTTCTGCTAATAATATTTCATAACTAGTCAATTAGGTTACTAATGATTAGCATAAAACTAAATAACTGATTAACTGATATATTGATGCTAGGCTTTTAGAAACCTGAAAAGGGTAGAATTGGCTCCCTTCTGATTGTATTGTTAATCGGAAGCCATGAAACTGTTTGCAGGTACAGTGCTTTAACTGTTCAAAAGTGTTTTTAAATTTTTTAAATTCCATTTTGTGGGAAATTATTGAGAAATGGGTCCTACTGTTTTGGCTAGTTAGTATTGAAATCATGATTTACACTTATTTTATTTAAATTGAGGATGGACAGTCGGTAAACTCGCCTTGTTAGTGAATATTTTATAATGAAAATTACAAAATTATTTTCTAAGGTTTATAAGATATTTAATTAATTATATATGCTATAATAGCCAAAAGCTGTTGAAGAAAAATTTAAAATTTGAAAATCAATCCTTATAAATAAAATTATCATTCACTGTAAATATTATTTGAATTTTTATCATTAACTATTAAATTCTGTATTCTAGCATTTTAAATACGTATTCTAGTATTTTAATATTTTTTCGGTATTCAAATACTTTTTGAATTCCTAAATGTTCTCAATTATTTTAAATGCTTATGAAAAGTTATTTTGGAAAATAATTTTTTTCCTCACTGTAAATTGATTTTGTTTATTCTAAAATTATAAATATTAACAATTTGTCAATTATTAATTTTAGCGGTTGTCAGTAATTTAGAATATTATTAAAAGTTCTTGTTATTTTTACGAGTTTTGGAAATATAATAAATATATTTTCGAAAATATAGCTTGAAAAATAAATTTTTTGTTTTTATGGAAAATAAGAAGACCAAATTTTTAATAAAAACAATATTTTTGAATATATCATTTAATTCTGTAATAATCATATTAATTATTCTGAAGATAGTTTAATGAAATAAAATATAAAATTATAAATAATTAATAATAACGATGATAATTCTTAGAGCATAATGAAATAATTATCTAATATAGAGAGCAGTTTTGATAATGAACTTTAAGTATATAAACCAAAAATATTTTAAACATGTAATTGAATTTTAACTTTTAATTTTTATTGTATTTTTATTGATTATAAGGATAAAATATTATTGTCGTAGAATAATAATTTTTTCCTCATTAAATAAATTAATAATAATTTCCATAATTTAATAATTTTTAATAATTAATAATTTTTATAATTATTAATAGTAATAATTTTAATAATTAATATTAATTAATTTCAGTACTTTAATAATTTTAATATTTTAAAAATAATTATTTGTAATAATTTTTCATTCATTAAACTTTTAAATTTTAATCATTTTTACTATTAAGCTATTATTTATTATCGTAACATGTACAATAATAAAAAATAAAAAATAAATGTTATTTCAAAACTATTTAGCCAATTATTAAATATTGTCTTGCTTTCTTTTATAAAGAAATTCTATTGCGGTAAAGATTTTGCTCAGTCAAGTCTATGCAAACAAAAAAATTTTGCGTCTATTCGTATTGTAATATTCGGCGCCTTTCAAGTAACTTTACTCTGATAATCAAAATAAAAAGAAATGTGATTGTAAAACTATCTAACCAAATATTAAAAATCTTGTTTTGTTATAAATACTTTTGCGTGTCTCTATTGAATTCTACAATCAATTCTATATCAAAGATACAATTCGTCTATTCGTATGGTAATATCTGGCGTTTTCGACTAATGTATATTTGGCATTTTTGACTAGAAAATTGTGCTATTGGAATGTAGAGGGGTCAATCGGAAAAGACTGTTAAATATACGAGCGATTAAAGAGAGGAATAACCCGACCAAGCTAGGGAAAAAGTGAGGGAAGTCTCAGAAGAAGGAAGAAAAGAAACTCGCAGGGGGTGGCCAACCCGCGGCACACCTATGAATATTTTTCCGGCCCGTGAGATTTATCACACTTTTACAAAATATATTTATTTTATAATGGCCAAAGTAGTGAAACCCAATGTATTAAAAATTGATTGTTATTAAATTAATTAGATTGACATTGATTGTTGAAATTAATTATTGATTGTTGATAGTAGAGCAAACCAGACACTTAGTTGAAGTTGTTAGCGCTTTTGATTCAACTTACACCTGCGAATCATTTTTTTCTAAAATGAAATTGACCCAACACTAAATGTGCTCAAACATGACGGATGCTAACCTGCGACACCCATTACGATGTGCCAATACCCAAATTGAGATTTTTTTTGCAAAAGCTCAGTGAAAGAGTGGAGAAACGAACATCGCATTAGTAAAATAAATATTTTTTAATGATTTCTTTTCTTTATTTCGTTTATATTTATATATTTTTAAATTTCATTTTTATTGTTGTATATTTCTTTACAATGTGCATTTAGTATCTTTATTATTTTATTATCTATGTTTACATGTAATAATAATAGTAAACACACACACAAAAAAAATAATAATAACTCTTTATGTTTCAATTTTTCTCTCCAAAAATGTCTATTGTGGGTCTAAAACTAATATGGGGATATATAATTTTATGTGCGGCCCGCGGGAGTTATGATGCATTTAAAAGTGGCCCGCAAGATCATTTGGGATGGCCACCCCTGACCTTGGAACTCACGTATAAATGAAAATATTAAAGAGATGTATTTCAAAAGAAAGTCTGACTAATATTATAAAAGAAAATGAGATTATTGCAAGAAAATTTTTAAACATTTAATCATCAATAAATTGATTGGAATTTTATCTTACTACTCAACTTATACACATAAAAATAAGATTATAAACTTAGAAATATACATCAATATATTTGAGTAAAAAAACGTTATCTAGGGAATTAAAATGCATTGGTTTTAAATTGTAAATTAATTGTTAGTGACGTTTATGGTTTACGTAATTTTTATTATGATAATTTTTGTGTGATTATAGTTAATATTTAAAAAAATTTTAAGTATTTTTTTTTTTTTTTTTAGAGCGATTCAGTTTACAGTACAATATATTTATTCATCACTTAAAGTTTATATAATATTTAAGTAAAGAGAATACATTTTTAAAATTTAATGCTTCAGCTTCTTATATTCTGTTCTTTTTCTCCTGTTCTTATGATATAATCATTTATAGTATGTGTTCACATTGCATTCAATTTTAAAAAGCGACATCAATTTTAAAGTTTTTTTTTTTTTTTTTTTGACGTCGTGTCAATCTCTTCATAATAATAAGTAATTATTTTTAATTTATTTTAATTCTTTGTGCACATTAATACTATTTAATCCTACAATATCTGAAATGCATATTATTATAGTATTTTTTTAAATTTTTTATTCCACAAATGCATTGAAAAAAAATAGAATTTTTTTTAATATTTCTTTTGTACTAGATATAATTTATATTAAATTATGAGACATTTTAACATTTTATAAATCAAATATATCGAGTCTAAGACTAATCTAAACACCTAGTCTGTGGTAGACCTTAATTATCACACCGCGTGATGCACGAAACCACAAGGGATTCACTTTGGAAAACAAGTGGAAACTTCGGCCTATTCACTCACTTCAAAGAAAAAAAAACACTTCTGGTCTGCTCATCGCAGAACTCTCCTTTCTTCTCCAAAAACTCCCTTTAAGAAAATCCGTCAAGATGGGGGAAGGGGGATGCAGCTTCCCTCATTTCTTATTGAGTAGACATTTCTCAGCCCACGGTCGATCACCAATCCCGATGGAACAACTCATGGTGTAGTCCATATTCCATCTGTAATTATTTCGACTTGTGAAGGTTGCACAGACAATTGCTAATTTCATGATGTCTCATTACACACTGAATAATCTGCTATCAGATGTGAGTGGCAAGTTTTTCTCATTAGTACAAACTAATTGCATGCAATATAACTACCCACAGTACTGCTTTTTTGCTGTCAAATTTGATTGATGGGTTGTTATTATGTATTTTTCAAAGAATATACATTCGTCTCTCATGGGAATAATATGTTAAAACTCTTCCTGTGAGAAAAATGCTACACCTTCAACGCGAAGAAAACTGCCATTTCTACTCAAATAATAAGTTTATCGCTATATGTATATCGAACATTTTCCGTAATTCAATTGCATGAAGCATTTTATCCGTTTATTTTGTGGTAATCAATGAGAACACAAAGGTTTGTGGATATATGACTTTTCTCCCGCGCGAACCAATTCTCCTAATATCTTATACACCATAAATTCCATGAATTACAAGGTCAGCCTTCTTCATGTTTGAAAGGAACCAAAATAAATACGTATGATATAATTTTTGTATTTTATCCACTTTATACCATCATACTCAGAATAAATAATTTCTTGCATGCCATCTAGAAGGTCTACGTCTTACGTTTCGAGCACATCGGTATGATTCCAGTCGACGAAGGGTTTGGATCTAGCTCTAAGTTTCGAAACCAAACACCATATCCAACAGGAAAAAATAAAAAATAAGAGCTTGTTTTATTTCTGTAAAAAGGTTTATTTAATAAAATATATAAAAATCTTTTTTAATGTCACATGCAGGTTTCTTATACAATAACAATCAAAAATAGTAAAAAGTTATTTATATGTTACAGGGGAAATTTCGGAAGGCACTTTGGTCGAGAATGGTACGTCAATCAAGCATGTATTGAACATGATTCATGTCATTGCTAAGCAGTACTGGCACACATCAAACATCACAGCCTCAAACGACTCTCTTCTTCTTCAACAAGGATTCGGCAAGAAAGTGGTCGGCAAGATCAAAGGTGGCATCAAAACTGTCAAGGACAAGATATCTGTTGGCTGGAAGAATGTCAAGGACAAGATATCTGTTGGCTGGAAGAATGTCAAGGACAAGGCAAAGAACATCGGCGTAGGGACTGGAGGTAGTGGCAATGATTATAATTATCGTAAACCCTACATTAGACCTAACTATAGAGGCGGAGGAGGTGGATCTTTAGGCCCTACTGGTACATGGATTTTGGTTGGATTTGCAGTGCTTGTAGGGGTGACAGTTTTGGCGGTCATCATCTTTTACCAAATAAGAAAATAGAAATTTTAAGAATTATTATGCCTTAAAACAGGCATATTTGATCAAAGCAAATAGAATGTTGTCATCTTTATTTTCTAAAAAAGGTAGTATTTCAAACTGTTCATCGTTGATTTGAGACTCACTAGATGATTTTCATATGGAGAAAACAAATATCATTGATTATTTTAAGTCTTTTTAACCGAAATCTATTTGAAAGACTGGTTTTGATTTTGAATATAAGTTATTGTTTTATTGTTGTTTTAAATGTGTTGAATAAAGTGTATTAAAAAATTATTATTCGTTTATATCTTCCTTATTTTAATGAAAAAATTATTTAATTTATATATCTAAAAACAATTTAAGAATGAATAAATATTTTATTATAATTAATAATATATTATTTATATTTTGTTAGGAATTCCACAAGGTGATTTAATAAATTTTCTAGTAAATAAGTCCTATAGTGATTAATAAATATTGTGTATTTATCAATTATCATGCCAGAAAAGATATTTATATATATATATAGGTGCAAATATAATTGCATGCTTAAATGCATTATTTAAAAACAATTGTAGCTATTTTGTAGATAGCAATTTTAAAATCATTCTGGAAATTCCATTAATTACGCAAGAAATTCTTGAAATGAACATTTGCAACAAATACTAATAACAACAACAATTGCTAATAATTTGTATCTTGATAGCCAACAAAGTTGAAACACATTTGTTTGAATAATAAATAAAAAATAATATAGATCCATCTAGGCTCTTGCGTTATTGAGGAAAACTCTGATCTCCTAATTTCCAGTAAATTAGAAAACTCTGAATAAAAAAAATTCTAATATTTAAATGTTTAATTTTTATTAAATTAGAGATGCATCTTTTTTTTTTCTAAAAGGAAAAAATATTTGGAATCGATATGTTTTTTTAAAAGTCAAATTGACGTATAATGAGATGGGCCTCTATAAAGCCAAAGGAGGACCACAGACTTGTTAATTAAGTACGAAACATATTTAATTTATCATTACCAACTATCTTTAGCTTAATGTACCTTTAGTACGTTCGGTTATTCAATTTTACTATAATGCCATCAATAATTTTTGCATTTGCTTACAAATAATAAAAATAGTTATCATAACAGGTGTTATATATTACTGTGTCCAAAAAGTAAGTCCAGTTTTTAAATTTAAAATTCCCAGGGCTTATGGAATTTCATTTTTGTTTTTTCTTTTTGGCTGGCACTGTCCTTGACTTTTGTGCGAAATTTGACGTCAAAATATTCATTAGTGTTTGAGTTACGTTTGGCTTTTGTGAGACGCTAAAACTGATTCCGGCGATTTTTGAAATGTCTGAATTGGTTCAGCAAAGAACTTGTATTGAATTTTATTTACGGAAACGTATAGAATGTTGCGGAAGGTATTCAGTGAGCATTCCTATATAGGAAAGAAATGTTTAGAAGGGATATAAACAGTTCAAAGAAGGCAGAGAATGCGTTGAAGACGAAGAGCCCTCTCGTCGACCATCCACCTCAACCGATGAAGCTCACGTCCAAAAAATTAGATATTTAGTGCTTGCAAACCATCGATTTACAATTGGAGATCTTGCTGATGATGTTGGAATTTCTAAAGGATCGGTTAATTTCATTTTGTGTATCAAAGCGTCAAATCTCGATTGATATCGAAAACACTAAATCCGCCACCTCATACTGCATTGATTTTTCGTGACTTTTTCGCCAAAAATGAAAGCCATATCGTTCCACAACCACCGTATTCACTCCGTGCGACTTTTGGCTATTCCCTAAACTCAAAAACTCCGGGGACACCTTTCGAGTCGATTGAAGAGATTTAACATGAATCGTCGTCCATCCTGCCGATGACTTTTTAGCATGCATTGAGGATTGGAAAAAAAGTGGGCATAAGTGCATTGTGTCCGGAGGGAGATTACTTTGAAGGCTATGAAATAAATTTGAAAGAATAAATAAAGAGTTTTTGAAAAAAAATAATTGGTCTTACTTTTTTACACAGTAGTATTATAAGAAATAAAAAGAAATTCTACGTTAAAAAGAGTTACGTCTTTGCATAGCAAAAAAGGTATGTGAAAAACGATTTTATGCATCCTATCTGTTGTAAGCCCACTGTTTCGAAACATGTTTCATCGCAAGCTATTCGAATCTTTAACTTTTTTTTATGCTAACGTTTGTCAGTTGTATCATAAAAACAGTCTCGCATACGTGATTTTTCGATTCATGTAATAGTTGTTTTCTTTCATATGTTATGTTATGATGTGTATAAAACAGTTTTGTAGCAATTAAGAAAAATTGTCTGAACTATTCTTTTATCCAAACAAACGTTTCAAGAAACGTTTAAAATAAAAAATAAAAAAGCCCAATAAAATTGTCAGTTTGACACCAAAAAATTCATAATATAAATGCTTCCTAGAAATTTTGTAAATCGCATAAAAGTTTAATAAACTCTAACGAAAATAAACCGAAAAAAACCATAATAAATATAAAAAATAGAATGAAGAAAATAAAGATAACCGAAACAAGCTAACAATGGGCTATAAAACAATCTTGTTTGTTTTCCCATGCATGTAAACCATATTAAGTGAAACATGAATTGTTATGCACATTTATCTAATATAATAAACATCACTGAATATAACTTTTTCAAAGAAGATTTGTTAAGTTATCTTTCAGACTAGAGATTCGAAACTCTAGCATGGTGAGTATGATATTCAAATGTACAAAATGCCTTTTAGGAGGTTTGGTTTGTCGCTCTACGGTCATTTTGTGCTCATTTTTTGTCTAATTAGGCTGGTACCTACAGTTCTTTACACTAGACAGACACGTAAGCCAAATGCATACCCGCTAATTCCGCATTTCTATGAACAGCTATACTACTACTACCACTGTATCACAGTACTACTGTGTCCAAAAAGTAAGACCAATTTTCAATTTAAAATTCCTGGGGCTTCTCTTTTAGGTTGCTGGCATTGCCCTTGACATCTGTGTGAAATTTCACATCAAAATATGCATTACTGTTTGAGTTACGCTTGGTTTTGTGAGAAGCTAAAACTGATTCCGGCGATTTTTGAAATGTCTGAATTAATTGAGCGAAGAACTTTCATTACATTTTATTTGCGTAAACGTATAGAATGTTGCAGAAAAGCATTTCGTGAGCATTCCTCTATCGGAAAGAAATGTTTAGAAATGGTGTAAACAGTTCAGAGAAGGCAGATAACGCGTTGAAGAAGAAGAGCCCTCTAGCCGACCATCAAACCTCACCCAACCCACGAAGCTCACGCCCCCAAAAATTAAAGATATTCTGCTTGCAAACCGTCGATTTACAATTAGAGACCTTGCTGAGGATGTTGAAATTTCAAAAGGATCAATCAATTCCATTTTGGGCCTCAAACGCGTCAAATCTCGATTGGTACCAAAAACAATGAATGCGCCAGCTCACACTGCATTGATTCTTCATGACATTTTTGCCAAAAATGAAAGCCATATCGTTCCACAACCACCGTATCGTGCGACTTCTGGCTATTCCCTAAATTCAAAAAAGACCACTCCGGGGCCATCGTTTTGAGTCGACTGAAGAGATTCAACGTGAATCGCTGAGCGTTTTGAAGTCCATCCCTGCCGATGACTTTTTAGCATGCATTGAGGATTGGAAGAAATGTTTGCATAAGTGCATTGTGTCCGGAGGGGATTACTTTGAAAGCGATGAAATAAATTTGGAAGAATAAATATTTTGAAAAAAATAATTGGTCTTACTTTTTGGGCACAGTAGTATGAAATAAAAATTGTCTGCGAGAGATCTCGGAATTCCTACAGTCGTGAAAAGCTATCTGCCTCTTCTGGAAAGTATTTCCAACCCAGAAATGCTATGCCCTTCCGAGTTATGTATAGGTGGGCCTTATTTTACCTCACCAAGACAATCCGCCAAACTAGAAAAATGTCATATAAAATTTCCCTTACCTTTCTAGTTCAACAAATCGCAGATATCCAAAAAGGACGGGCTGTAGTCAATTCAAGGGCCTGATGACCAAGTGGATAGCGCTCTGGCGTTCAGTCCCACAAGTATCGGGTTCGAATCCCGGATGACATGGATGTTTGTAGTGGTTTGGAATCCATTTTACAATAGACGAAACCACGTCACAGAGCAAAATCAGACTCCCCCCCATCATTCCCAACGGGCAACTCCGTAAAGGGTAACTCAGCTCTAGGCACAGTGATGTTAAGTCAATAGTCATTTCAAATAAATATTTACAATGCTTTCATTTACACATTACAACGACGAATTGACACACAAAAATATTAGAAATATATTCTATAAACCCGCGTCTACCACGGATGACTATCAACCAGAAAGTTTCAAAATGCCGGGAGAAGAATTCTTACACCGAAGTACGGCTACAGTTAAGTGGAGTGGTAAAGAGTTCACGTGGTAAATAATTCAAAAAGTTCTAGATAGACGGCATTTTCCGGAAACCCTGGATCTCCTAAAAGTCCTTAAACTTTATGCCGAGGTCATCTACATAACTACAGTAATGGTACAACTAGTTGACATTACTTTTTTTTTTTCCAATGCAGTAGAATACCTAAAGGCTAAATTTTAATTATTTACTCTTTGTTTATTAATTTTTTAGGCAGCTCTAGAGATTAAAATATCAAATTTCTGAATTACTGAAACTGGCTTGTGGCCGAATGTTCTTATAATTATTACACGTCAGATATGCTCATGTGTAACCTGAAAACTGGAACTTCAGTTGGTCCAAAAGGGTGAGTAGAGAGTACAATAAATCCGACTCTTACTCCCCACACCACTGGGGAACCGAGAATAACTTTTGACTCACTTAAGTGGTGTTCACTCAATAAATTGAAGAACAACAATGAAAATTATTTGCAATTTGGCTCATATATGTATCGGAAAAAAATCATGCATAAATTGCATACAATTTAAATATAAACGTATAAATGAAATGTATAAATGAAAAAAAACGTATGAAAAAAAACGTATGAAAAAAAAAAACAAATTACAGTGTTAAATGTGTTGAGAACAAATTTTTTAATTTATTTCATAATGAAGACAACAGAAGTTATCCAGAGTTTTAATACAATTTAGACATATTTATATACAGGGAGTTATCAAAATAATGGAAACACCATAGATTTATAAAGAATCCTTTATTAGTATGGGTAGGACAATATAGCTTGGATTCGCCTAGGAATCGATTCATACAAGTGCTGAATAGTGTTTAGATTTGTTTGATTTTGTTTTATTATAGTCATCTTGTGCATCGCTCTACGACCATCTTGTGCACACCTTAGGCTAAACAGACCGGGACCTACAGTTTAAAGTGGATTCGAACCACTACAAACATCCATGGACTCGACACCGGGACTCGAACCTGTGTTACCGAGCGCCGGCCACTCGGCCACCAGGCCCCCAGAATAGTGTTTAGAGGATTATTGTACCATTCTTCATGGAGATATTGTGAAACGTCTGGGAGAGATACCGGTAGAGGATATCGATTCTATATTGAACGCTCTAAAATTACCATAACGGTTCAATGATACTGAGGTTGGGTGATTGTGCGGACCAAGGTAGATGTTTAACTTCATTCTCGTGTTCATCAAAACATGATTGGACAAGCCCCCGCTGCATGCATGGGTGCATTATCATCCTGGAAAATTTTATCTCCAGCAGGAAAAAAAATTTGCATTCATAGGATGGACCTGGTCAGCTAAAATTTCTCTATACTTCTCTCCAGTGATCCTTCCTTTCAGGGTTACGATTGGTCGAGCAGAAAAACACGACACAGCTGCCCATATTATGACAGATCCACCTCCATATTTGACAGTTGGAAGTAGGCAATCACGATCATAAGCTTGTGCAGGTGTTCTCCAAACGTATACCCGTCCTGTTGTAGGGAAAAGTGTGAAAGACGATTCTTCAGACCATATTACTTTCTTTCTATCTCTCTCTCTCTCTCTCTATATATATATATACAGACCGACAGATCATGAGCAGAAATGTGAATTTCTGAGTTTACTGATAAAGAGAAAAAAACATATCAAATCAAATAAAAAATTTCATGAAATAAAAAACAAAAATACGGTTAAGTGACTTCATAAAAAGACAAAACATAATCGTCTGTTAAAACATATTACGATTACATTTCTTTTAAAAATAACTATTGACTGTAAGGTTTCATATCCGTGACGACATAATCGAACCCATAATCTGTGTGACGTACAACACACGAAAGTAGAAATTACAATTCATCCTTTTTTTCCCCTTAAAATTTAGCATAAAGAATATCATTGTTAGCCGTGAAAATTTTCTGCTGTCATGCCGTCATAACAGATAAAAAAGAAAGTTTGGACAATGGTTACGGGTTATAATGCAAAGCTGATTCATCTCCAATATTTCTAACTTTTATTTGTTTAACTTACAATGGCATTCATTTGCAAATAATACAAGGACAATCTAAGCGTTGCCATAGTTGTTGAAGAGTTTGCTAGTTACTGAGAAAACTGAAAAGCAATTTCATATCACATTTAAATTCAAATAATATTTATAAAACAATTTGAAATTTACTATATGTATATACATACATACACACTACTACACCACATCACTGTGCCTACAGCAGAGTTGCCCTTTACAGTTTGGGAATGATGTGGGTGAGAAGTCTGACTGGGCTGTGTGCCGTTCTACGCTCATATGGGACCGGGACCTACGGTTAAAAGTGGATTTCGAACCACTACAAGCATGTGTGACAACGCCGGGACTCGAATCCGAAGCCTGTGGAGCCGAGCGCCAGAGCGCGAGACACTTGGGAATCACGCCCCTACATACTACAAGGGGTGGCTGTCGGATGATGGCCAGAAGGGAAATTTGTGCACGCATTCAATCTTGTGGCCACCTCTTAATTAGGCCCAATTGTGCTTGGTAAATATTTGGTATTTCAGAGAATTAGTATTTTTTATCTGCGTGAATTTTTTTTTATAGAGCCTGATTTTGCTGATCGAGCCAACTTTTTTTTTTTTTTTTTTATTTAGTTTTATTAAATATTCATCGAAATATTGAATTTGGTATAAACTATGTAATCGATGAGCTACCAAAAGAGAAAAGAAGATTTAATTTTAATTTTAATTTGTTCATTTTTTTAATTGAATTTTTATTTTATGCGAATACCAATTGAACCATAATTAGTGCAACATAGAAATCATTAATGAAATAGTTTGTATATGGAATTTCAACTTCAGATACTTTTTTCTATTACTTACAGTTTAGTATACTTATTGAGTTAAATGTTTATGTTTTATTTTGTTGGGCCCAATCTAAGACAAAATCGTAAGTGCGTGCTTGTATATACATACAAGAATCTGATCACCAAGTTTACAAACTTCTAGGAGAGATAGAATTACACCTAGATGATTCGGAATCCCATGGTAATACAGAATCGGAAATGCTTTCTTGACATAGTAGTGTGCATGGAAAACACTAGAAATGAAAAGTACCCCCAAAAAAAAAAAAAAAAGTGATTAACAGTAACAAAGAAGAACTGGGGATTCATGTCATTTTCACGCAGAATCCTTCGGACGCTCTATTGGAAACTTGTGACAGGGTGCCCTATAGATTGTGTAGTGGAATTTAAATTGTCCTGCATCGAACCTAGTATTGTCTCCTTTATATTCGGAGTTCTTCACGATATATAACGGCCCCCGCAAAAAAAGGCGGGTGTATGTGTGGCTGAGGCTGGTGTATAGCCTCAGATATCATTGAACGTACAATTACTGGACTGCTCTGACCATCCTATTATCACTGCACCAGTATGGGAAATGAAAAGTTTTTACGAGAAAGGTGTGAAATTCCATATTTGTGCATCGCCATCTACAACATCTGGGCAGAATTTCAGACCCAGTATTGTTATGTGATTCTTAGACGTCTAGAATTGTATCCCACCTCTTTTAGAAATTTGTAAAACCTAATTCTGAAGCACAATGTGTATTAGAACTAAATTAACTTTAACTGTGAATGAAGAACAAACTCAACATGGTCGCTCGAACGGAAAATACCGAATAACATGATCCTTTCTTAAAATTTACAGAGATGTTCAAACTTAAAAAATTACATTATATTAAAATTTACAGAGATTCTTTGTTTAAAAAGAATTCCCAATGCTATTTGAATCATGTGAAGGCAAAAATCTTATTTTAGGAATCTGTTATCTTAATCACAAATTAGATTTCGAGGTTCGGATATACACTTAAATAACAAATCTAATTTGTGATTAAAATAACTTATTAATTTTTTTCTCCTATTTAATGTTCTTAATTTGATTTAAATCCAGAACAAAGATAAACATTATTGTTATTGGTGAAAATGGATCAAAACATCTATTATGTTTTGAAATCCACCAATTCCATTGCTTTTAGGTAAATTTAAAATGCGAAGATGCAATTCTACCATTTTCAAGTGATAAACAATGGTGTTTTTTTATAACATTAAGAACTTTGTTTCACATTCATATGTTTTATATTTATGATATCAATTGTAATCATCTAGCAAAAATTTGAATACATGAATCATACATTAGTTATTTCTTAATTTAGTCCAGAAATTCTTGGGTCTTCTGATATGTTTTTTAATATCTTAATTTTCATTACTTTTAGATGCAGAAAATTTATATCGGTCCACAAAATGTAAATCTTAAGCAATATTTTATCTTACATTTTCTTAGCACACTGCATCTAATAATATAACCATATAGTTTAAGAGGCAGAAGAAAACATCATATTATGTTTTGCTTTTTGATTTGTTTTCCTTTCGTTATAGACCATTTGAGTTAAGTGAGAGTTTCAAATTAAAACATTAAAAAAATTGGATTTTTAATGTAAATCAATACAAGTAACAAATAAAGCAATAAATTGATTAAAAAAAAACCCTCTTTTCTTATGTCAAACTCATCTATCTTATTTTACTTGAAGAATAAATTTATTTCACATCTTTTTACTTTTTATTTATTGGTTTATGTGTTGTTTTTTATAAAAGCTTTTACAATGAAAAAAATTCTTGATAGTTTTTTATTATTATTTTCATTGCAGCACCAAATAAATAAAAGACTATTTATCCATCAATAATATATATATATATATATATATATATATAATTGTAATTATAAAAAAGACTGTGAAAAAACTAATTGTTTCTGACGGAAAAATTAGCAACGTGCAAAATATTTTTTTTATTATAATACTCTAATAAACTGCAAACGAAGTATTTTTCTGATTACTCAATATGTAGGAAAGTATCACAACCATATTTTTTATTCAGCATTAATAATTTTCATTATAAATTTTTTTAACATAGGCTTATATATTTTTTGATAAAGGCAAAAAGCAAGCTGAAAGTTTTTGCTTTATTTAGCATCGGTAGCCCTCCTGTACCATAAACAACCTGTTGACAGGTGATGAGGGGGAGAACAGTACCTCACGGGAGGACTTTTAGGGGTAACTTTAAGGCTATCGTATGGGACAAAAACTGGAAAAACTTCCATAAGGCAGCCTGATTATCGATGCGTGACGCTTTACGTATATTGTCATAATCTTCTTCGAGTCTTCTCGTTTCTGAAAGCAGTGACTAACCAGCAGATTTGAATTTCGGTCTTCCTTCGCGCTAGCTTAAAGTTTAAATGACACATTCCTGCCAAAATCATTTGCTAAAATTCAGGAGGAGTAATTATACCATTTTTATAATTATTAGATACATAATTATTAGACCTGTAGAATATTTAGCAGTGTATAGTCCTTTAGTATTTAATCTAGTATAAGATATCTTTAGTGAAGAATATTTACATCTTTTGGTAATTGCAATGTCGTTGAAATGTCTCAAATTATTAAAAATAAAAATATTTAAATATAAACAAATGAAAAAGAAAGAAAATGATTGGGTTTTTTTTTTCAATAAGATCCAAGTTATTATCTTACTTGTTACAAAATATTCCGTCCAGGAGTGGGATTCGAACCCACGTTGAACAGAACCCGCGTACTTTTTGATGCCTGCAACACGAATAACAAATCCCGTGAACATTAACCTACCCCTCACATACTTATCGAAATGGAAGCTAACACAGGAATCGTCTACTCACCCCCGGATCTCCTCTTCTCTGACTTTATACCCCTTATGATGTTAATCCCTCCCTTCAATCGGAACACGCGCAGCAGACCTCAGCAAGTATAACAAGCCTGCCGCCATAACCACTCGGCCATCCTGGACAGTATAGTAGCATTTATTATTTTTAAACTTTGACAGATTATGATAAATAATCCTTAAATCGATACCAATAAAAAGTTCACTATTTTTGCCGTTCAAGAATTCTGAAGTTAACAAAGTGTTAAATTTGAATTTTATTATCCTAGAACTAAAAAAAATTTTTTCGTTGATGTTTAATAATTTTGCAATGCAAGAACAATAAAAAAAGTTTAATATTAGTTAAAAAATAAAATAGTTAAAAATAGTTCAGCACTTATTAAAGCTAAATAGGATTTCGGTATTTAATTATTCAGAAATTATGAGATTTAATCAAATCAATAAATTTGCAATCCAAAATTAACAAATTTGAGTGAATCTCTAATTATTAAAAAAAATTTGAGAAGTAATATGAATTAAAAAAGAATTAAACAGCTTTATCATAAGAATTTTTAGTTAGAAAAATTTTTAACTTTTCTCTACCAAAAAACAAGTATCCAGTCATCGCACAAGAAACACCAAATGTTTAAACCTAACAACAACAACTGTAAAGTACTCAACTGATTATTAAAATTACAGCACTGAAAAAAAGACATTAACAAGAACATATTAAACGCCTTGTCTATAAAAGAGGAAATGGTTTAAATTCCAAATAGTTTGGACATACAAAACCTAAAGAAATTAGTATCGTAAGCCTCCACCCTGTAAGTTATAACGTTATACTATGGAATACTATACATACTATACATACTATACATGCATACATACTATAAAATCAAGCAGGCTCTAAATAGCAGCTACATGGATTACAGTTCGTGAAAGTTCAATTTTTTTGCCGTATTCATCGATTGTAGGTGATAAAAAGAATTATCATGTTTGTCTCCATGAAACCATCCGCCATATTTTTGTTGGCTTTTAAACAGGGCTGAAAGATTTGTCTTTTAAAGATATTCTGTTGATAGGTGGGTCCACAAAATTTTCACGTATATAATGCAACCATGAACAAGTTGACACTTTAAAATCGCCAAACTTAAGTCTGTATCTGATTAAAAAACTTTTAAAGGCTATTTGTAGTGCTATTTAAAGCTATTTTAGTGATATTTTTAAAAATAACTCTTGAACAGTTCCAATAAGAAATAATTATACGTAGTTGCCGTTTGACTCCATGTGTAATGTAATAAGAGGCTACGTCAGTTTTGAAAAAAGGTGTGATAATTTTTTTAGCAATTATTTCATATTTTTAACCTGATATGACTTTTAAAAATTTTTATATTTATAAATCTTGATATCTTTTATACACGATACATTTAATTCTGTTCTTATACAATAAAACTAACTAACACCCTGGCAACAGTAACTGTTCATGTTGGGCCATGGCCATCTGCCTACTGGCAGATTCCGAAACAGGAGATGTTTTTTTAACTGGATAGCGCTGTCAGCCCTACATCTCTACAGTCATATTAGACTGGGACTTATGGTTTAAAGTGGATTACGAACCACTACAAAACAACCATGGCACAGAGCGCCAGAGCGCTAGTCACTCGGCCATCAAAACCCTCATGTGCAATGATTGGCACAATTTGTTTTCTATCAAATAATAAATTAATAGTTTAAAAACTAAAAAACACGCTTTTAGAGTTAATCAAACTAAAAAGTAATTGTTAACATAATAATAAAACGACTGACAAGAAAAATGAATGTCACTGTTCTAAAAGTGTGGGGTGCTTGATATCAATCGTTATAATTTTTCATTAGTTTCATTCCGAAATTAATCCGTTAATTTAAAAATGATTAACTCTAAAAGCATGTTTTTAAACTATAATATTTAAATTAGGTCCCGGTACGGAGGACTGGAACTATAGTTCTTACAATAATTTAATTGTGAGTAAAACAAAGGTTAAATGCGAATATGTCGTGCCAGCCAGGATTCGAACAGGGAATCTCCTGATCCGCAGTCAGGCGCGTTATCCGTTGTGCCGCTGTCCCACGTAGATTTGAATGTCTTTACTGAATACTTTCATTCTACATGGGTTAAGTTGCTCATCATAAGTTAAAAAAAAATCACTAATCCTGGCGATCCTAATCATGATGAGAAAATAAACTTATCAAAATAGTTTAGTGTCGTCGGTTCTTGATAAGTCTACAACGTTTAAATTAAATCTGATCGCTTAAAGTAGAGCAAAATCGAGCCCAAAGAGTCAGTTACATACATACAAACATACAAACAAACAAACAAACAAACAAACAAACATACAGGTGAAACTAATAAAAGCGTATTAAAAATGATGCCCTTTCAAATGTTAATACATAAATTTCATATTTCTTACATTAAATGGAAATATAACAAAGGAATTTTATAAAAAGGTATAATATATATATAAGAAATTTTATTCCATATAAAAAAGGGAATATGTTAATATTTCATTTCATATAATTAATGTTTTGAAGTATTGCGATTTTAGACTGCATAAAAATGGAGTTTAAAAAATTTTGGAATGATGTCATATTGAATTTGTGTAAAATGAGCAGGCTATATTAGTGAAAACTGTAAATAATGCGTATGAAATCTTTTATTTTTTAATTTACAATAATTCCAATTCCAGAAAATTTTTGTTTACTTTGTCAACTTATTATTTTTTAATTGTTTTTTTTTTTTCATGATTGGATTAATTGCTATGAATACAAATTAAGTGAAACATGGTAAAAAAGAAAGATTTTTTTTTTTTGTTTATTTTTAAAAAATTATCTCTAAAGAGGTTTAGTGGTCCAAAGATCTATAAAAAAAAAAAAAATGTACCGCAAATATTCCAGGCAGATCCTTAATACATGTACCTTTTGTTTTGAGATTGGCAATAATAAAAAACTCTCTACAATCTTTATTCAATACAAGAGAACGCAGTTTGAACCATAATAAAGAATTGTGACCCACATACCATTAACCCTGAAAAGCGAAAATATTTACTAGAGTAGTTTTTATGAAAACAATATGCCTGGTCTAGCTATTCACATTAAAATAAAAGGAAACAAAATAAAGGTGAAAATGTTTTATTTATAAACATTAATTTTTCATGATCGTAGTTATATCTGTGTTTGCGTCTAAAGGTGAAAAAAAGGAATTATAAATAAAGTGTTTTATTTCTCATATCCTTTCTATTGTTTCTTACGCTCGAAATTGTGTGTTTTTAACTACTAGATAATAGCAGATGATTATTATAATATATGTTACGATAAAAAAAAAAACTAACTCTTATTAACATTTCTATGAAGAAATTCTATTTTTAAAATACAGCTAAATTAAAAATAAAGTTCGACTGGCTATTTATATCAATAATTTTAAAATTATTGCAATTATTATTCTTCATAAATTATAAATTTAATAATGAATCATATTGATAATTAAAAGCAGACACAATTACAAGCCAATTAAGCTTGTACCCGTGCTTCCTCCCTACACACTGGCAAAAGCTCCCTCTATGGCGTTCTGGAGAAATGGTTAGTAGGCTTCGAGACTCTCACCCGAGATGCAGTATAGCGCAACTTGCTCTCCCTACTGAGAGATGTTTAGTTTATAGTCTCTCATCCCGAGAGGATATATATTTAACACAACCTTGCGTAATAGTTGGCCTGTAGACTCTCTCCCAGAGAGGAAGTATATTTCGGCCCCTGCGCATAGCTGAGTATTTTATTTTTTGGCTTAGAAGTCGAATCCTTCCACCCATCTATAATCATATGTCTTTAAATGTGTTAAATATTGCCTGTCGTTAATTGTATGTGTGAGTGGTGTTTGTACGTGTGTCAATAAAGCTGCGAGTTCTCCAACCTGTGTTTCAAGTTTCAATCCAACCACACTCCCTTACAATCCAACTGCACAACCTGCACAATATAATCGGTTTGCCCAATGTGGCGTTTATCGGTATCCATATCACTACAAGGAGAAAATTCCTGTATTTACGCTAGATATTGACATGCTTAATCTTTGTTCCTTCTATTCAATTTGAAGAAATTGGTGAATGGCATAAATTTTTTATAGATATTTATTCCAATTTATAAATTCTAACGATGAGCCTCAGAAGTAGTGGTTTTACTGGGAAATGGTAAAGTTTCATTTGTCAGTGTGTCAAAATGTAAATGCCTGGAATTGGAAGGAAAATAATATGCAAATATTGTAAACATTATGTGTATGTAATAAAGATATAATAATACTATAAAAATGCTATTCACTAAAAAGTTAAAAATGCCTATGCTATGCACTATTCAAAATGCATCAACGTGTTCCACTCAAAATTTCGGATAAACTTTTCAATAAGTTTCTGGGAGATTCGATTAAGCGTTCTTCGAAATATTCTTCATTCCTTTCTCTCACTTTTAGCTTTTCTCTTCGGTGTCTGTCCCTTACAGCATCAGTTTCTCCCAATTTCTTCACTAAAATTCGAATCGCCATCTTAGTTACTTCTAGTTAACTTCTTTCTTAACTTAATACCTCCAGCAGTATAAGATGAAGGTTTGCAATAACGTCTGACGACGATAGCCCCGAGGACAAATGGCGTCTTTTTTAATACGCATGTTAGCAAAATGAAAGGTAAAAATTGCAAAATAGGGGCCTGTGGGGTTCAGCGTCAAAAATCTTTTTTCGTCAAAGTGCGCCAAGTAAAGGGTTGCGACTGTAAGTAAAATAAATTGCAAACAGTACAAGAAACATGGGTTACCACATTTGATGAGTTATCACCTAGTTGGCGCCACAAAAAGGCGCTAAATTCCAATGGCCACTATTTTGTGAATTGGCCGAATTAAAATCAATGCTGCAAGTTGCAGATGAACTGAAGTTTAAAACATGAAACCGAACTGTATATTCGCATGTAGTAAAAGTAATTTCATTTGTTAAAAATTTAATAGTAAATTTATGGATATAATGATTTTGGATTGTTTGATAAAAATATGTATGAAATTTTTTTTTTCTATGTATATTTTATTTTCTAATTTGATTTTAAGAATTCTTCTTTGTTGCTGTATTTAGCATATATATCAGATATTAATTTATTTGTTTTATAAAGTAAGTTTATCATATAAGAATTTATTTTTTTTAACCAGATGAAAAATACCTATATATTTCTAACACAAATACGTAATTCAAAAAAAGTGGTTAAACTCAAACATATCTCAAAAACTCAAGGCTATAAAATGCTTCTAACATATAAAAATAAAGCAAAATTCAATTCAATGCCCATTTTTCAATTTCTCAAACAGCAATTTTAAGTAGGACATTAGGATTAGCAGCAACTTTAGTTGTTAGTAAAATGTTTAAATCCATTAACAACAGTTCTTAATATAATTCAGCGATACGACTACCGGTCGCATTGAGAGTACAATGACAATATATTTCTGTTGTTGTTGTTGTTGTTACTTATTTAGAATCCTAAACCAAGTCCAGTAGATCATGCTGCATCAATAGATCGTAAACGGTCCTCCCCTCATCAACAGTTGCCTCACAGAGGCACCAATACAATCGACGAGAGGAGAGGGAGACGCGATGGCCGAACAATGACAAAGGGTAAATGTCTTCTCGTCTCCATTGAAGGTCACACTCTTAGTGTAGCCGGTCCTTAGTCTAGCTAAAGTCGTTTGAGCAGATCTAAGACAGGAGCACTGCAAAGACATACCATGGACATATTTCTAAATCAATCGGTTGATAATAAAGCCGCTTAAAATAAAATCCACTTATTTTCCTTTATCTAACGTAAAAAGTAAATATTACTCATGTTTCTTAATACATTGTAATAAAACTCACGGTAGGATTTAGCCAATAGGCTGGGAAGATTTGTATCAGTTGAGAGAGATTTTGAAAGTTTGAAATAATAAGGTGGAACTATATCTGATAGTAATCGGAAGCAACGGCATCCTTATTGTATTTGAACAGTTGTAACCGAAAGCAAAGTAGAAATTTTTTCCTATATACGCTCTTCCTAACTTAGGCAACTTTAGTAATGAATTTAGTATCTTCAAATAAATATCAATACAACAAATGTGGAACATCATGTTATTTTAATTCCTTCTATTAGCTCACACTCTCCCTACATATATCTTGTTCAAATTTTCAATCGTTCATAAAATACTTTTTATTCATCCACTCCAGTTCAAATACATTTTCTTTAAACTTGTAGTAGATGACACTGGATGTTAATACATTTTTCAAATATTAATTCAGTAATTAAGTTTAATTAATTAATTTTTAGTTTTTTTTTTACATTTAAGTTGCATATATCTACCAATAGATGGCGCCAGATAAACTTTAAAAAAATGAATGAAAATTATTTATAAAGAACTTTTTGCAATATAGTGAAAAAAAAGTAGGAATTGACTTAAATTTTTTTTTTTTTTTTTTTTTTAATATTACTTGTTTTTATTTCACGTTGACAAATGGGGTTATTAGTATATAGTATAACGTCTCGGTCTGTACTAGATCTTTTAGGTTCATAGGAACACTTTAATTTTTATGTACAAACATTATATATACGCAGAACTTGTCGTAGAATTTCAGAGTACTCGAGTCTACGACGAATATAATGCGTTCGGTCTGCTGCAGATCTTAATTATCCCACAGCGTGATACACGAAACCACATGGGGCTCACTTTGTAAACACGCAGGAATCCCTGCCCTGTTCAATCACTTTCAGAAAAAGAAAAACAACACTTCTTGTTAACTCGTATCAGGATTCTCTCCTTCTTCACAAACCGCACTTTAAGAAAAGCAGTCAGGAGTGGGAGGTGTCAGCTTGCTTCACTTCTCATTGAGTAGACATTTTCTCAGCAAAGGGTCTATCACCAATCCCGATGTAGCAACTCATGATGCATCCCATATCTCATCTGTAACTGATTCGACTTGTAAAAGTCAAGCAGATAATCGTTAATTTCATGATGTATCATTATCCATGACACTAATTATCTGCTGTTAGAGACGAGTGGCAGATAGTTCTCATTAGAACTAATTGAATGTAGTATAAATATCCACCACACTGATGTCAGATTTGAGTGATAGGGTATTATTATGCATTCTTTAAAGATATACATTTTCCCCCTGAGAACAGAAATGCTATATCTTTTCTCGTGGGAAAAATGTTACAATAGTTCGAAACAACTCTTTTTTATCAAAATGGCTGCCATTCAGAAATTTTTTTAAGTCGCATCACTCTTTTCAATGAGTCGTCATTTTTTACCAACACCCCAAATTTTTTATTAATTTATTTATTTTAATTGATGTAAATATCACAGTAGTATTTTGTCACCATGACGATAAAGCCATCGAGAAAAATCAGTGACAAGAAATTCTACCTATCTCTATAATACATTCTAAATGAATTTGCATTTACTGACACCAAATTCGTGAAATGTTCACTGAAATACATTGTTCGCTGATGTCTAACGCTTTATAACTATAATTTATTATTCCGTTTTTTTTTCTTTTAAATTTTATGTTTCATATTTAAAGTGTTTATTACCCATAATATATATGGCTATTGTTTTGAGAAGCAGGGTTTTCATGTCCTTGACGACTTTCAGCTTTGGACATTTTCATCGGAATCTGTAAAATTATTTCTAAAAACGTTTTTCATGAGCTTTTTTTTTGTACATAATATTGATTTACAAAATAATTGAATAATTATTAAATAATATAGTAAAAAAAAATTAATTTAGAATGAAAATAAATGTAAAATTTTTAAAAAGATCGTCTGGTTAAAACAAAGAACAATTTTTATTTTAAAGGGAAAACAAGATTTTTCACGAAACGAAAATCGTTTGGAATTCTATAGTTATTTATTTTTAAGATTGCTGCTATGCGTTTTGTTCTTACGTTAAATTTTAAATTTTATGTGTTTCCTATATATCGGCCAATCTATTACAATTTTTAATTTAATGATTAATTTTTATTTATTTCTCTATTTTCATGCTTTAATATGGATTTAATATTTTTATGTATTTTTTAAGTTGCTTTGTAATATGTGGTAGCTGTTATTAAGCCTATTCGTGTTCAGTAACCCAAAAAATAGTACTAAATAAGTATTTTAATCTCTGAGAAAAAAAGTTTCATCGAAATTTGTCCTGTGCTATCGTTTTTTCTCACTTATATGAAACCTTTTATTGATCTTCCTATTTAGTTGTTTTAAAATATTATCTTTTCCTCATTTCTATAGAATATTTTTACTCAGCATACGAATGCATAGATATACCTGTTTAGCTCTTTAGCTAATTTTTCGATTATCTATTGTTTAATTTATATGATTTTTTACTTTTAACATTTATACATACATACTTAATTCGAAACTCATTAAACTATGCAAACGTTTGTGTGTTTATGCTGAAAGATGGGCAAAATAAATTTATTTGTGTAAAAGAACTTCAATTAACCTAAGAGGAAGGCAGCCATTTCTGCATATCACCTTTTATAATATAGCGGGAGAATATGAGAGCACCTTGAATAGAGCTGAATCTGCTATATTCCTTTTGGTTATATTGGTGAATAGCATTGTTACGCCTCGGCATATATTAGACCTATAACGGCTTCAATAAGAGGGTCACTTTCAGGTTCGTGGGAGCACTTTAATTATTATTTACAAGCACTACAAAGTATACAAATATACTACAAGTATACAAATAATGAACTCTGGATTATTATACAAAGATATGAAAAATTAAAAAATAAAATTTGATCACAAGCGCACGACTAAATCACAAATACAGTCCGATCCAAAGTCGGAGATTTTCAAAGTTCTTGAATCTACGTCGAATCTAACTGCTTGGTCTGCGGCAGACCTTACCATACACTGTCATGACAAACGAAACCACAAAGGGAGTTCACTTTGAAAAACAGGCGGAAACTCCGGCCTATTCGGTCATTTCAATGGAAAAAACAACATTCTGGCAAAACTTCTCCTAAAACTCTCCTTCTTCACCAAAATCTCCTTTTTTAAAACAATCCGCCATGAAGGGGTCAATTTTTCCTCACTTCTCATTGAAGTAAACATTTCTCAGCTCATGGTCTATCACCAATCACGATGGAAGAACTCATGGTATTGTTTATATTCAATCTGTAGTTGTTTCGACTTGTGAAAGTTGCACAGACATCCGCTAATTTCCTGAGTCTCATTATACATGATATCGAATATCTGCTATCAGATTTGAGAGACAGGTTGTTCTCCTTAGTACAAAACACTAATTGCATGTAATATAATTACAAACAACTTGTCTGCTGTCAAATTTGAGTGATGGGTTGTTATATATTTGTAAAATTATATACATTCCTTTTCTCCTGGGAATGAAATGCCAAAACTCTTCAAATGAGAAAAAAAATGCTATTGCATCCATTCAAAAACAATAATACTAAAAATCTTTGACTGAGCTACATTAGAAGTAGTTATACAAGAAGACGTTTACAGTCAAGTTTGCATTTATCTATTACTATTGTAATTATGATTATATGTGTTTTAAAGAAAACATTGCCACAAAATAATTACGAATCAAAAGAAGGATAAACAATTTATTTAATATTGTGGCATGTTTAAATGAAAATAAATTATAATGATTCACAGGAATTACACCACAAAGATTAATTTCGAGCACAATTTTTTCAGGATAAATCCTCTTCATACATCATCGTATTTTTTTGTAAAATATATATATATTTAGGATTTAAAGAATATCAAGATATCAGTTGAATCACATAAAAAATTTATTTTATAATTATAGTTATAAAAGTATATTATAGTTTGTTTTACAAATATGTGTGTTAAAAATTCATGAGTTTTTAATTCATTTGGAGCAATACAAAATGAACATTCTCAACTTTCTTATATCTCCAAAAAACTGTTCTAAGATGCATATAAATAAATTTTTTTCCATATAATTATCAAAAGTCTTGTTTCGTAATGTGTACTATAGTATAACATTACACCAAAAAAATAAGAACAGTTACATAAAATCCCATTTATAAAATCTATATGTGATGTATTGGAAAGACTTTTAAGGTAATTAATCAACACTCTAGGGTTTCATTATTCATATACTATTAACAAAGTATTCAAATATTGCAAGCAGCAATCAAACTAATCAGAAGTTTAAAATATATACATATGTAATTATTAGTTAAAAATAACTCGTATAATAACATTTATAATAAAATTATAAAAAAATGGCACTTTAAAAATTAATTCCAAGAATAAATTATATACAATGGCCATCAAAAATCTTTACTAATCGGTTTTATTAGCTTGTAAAACTGAATGTGTCGACAACTTTAAAAAATGTGTAAAAACATTATCCATTTTAAAATTAAAAGTAGATAATTTTTAGTTAAGAAGAAAAGTTTAGTTCGTTGAATCCTTTAAAAATGGAGCATAAAAAAAGGAAAATCTTATTAAATTTTAATTTATAAACAACTATCTGAAATTATTTACGAATTTTAAATATTTTCGAATGATTGTAACATTTTTCGTAATAAATGGCAACGAGTAACATATGTGCTCATTTTATTCAATTCCTTCTATTAGCTCACATTCTCCCTATATATATATATATCTTGTTCAAATTTTTGAATCGTTGATAAAATACTTTTATTCATCCACTCAAGTTCAAATACATTTTTTTTGAACTTGTAGTGAAGGACATTTGATGTTAATACAGTTTTTTCAAATATTAATTCAGTAATTAAATTTAATTCATTAATTTTTTTTTTTTAGATTTGAGTTACATGTATCTACCAATAGATGGCGCCAGATAAACTTAAAAAATGAATGAAAATTATTTATAAAATATTTTCTGCAATATTGTGAAAAAAAAGTAGAAATTGACTTACAATTTTTATATATATATATCGTGTTTTTACCACAACTGTAATTAATGAATGTTTTTATATTTGCTAGTAAATATAAGGAATATTATTTTAGAATAAAATATATTTTTAAATGTTGTTGTTCAGTATTTTAATAAGGTACAAAATAAAATGTCAAATCAATAATGATTCTTTTTTCTTGAAAATAGATAACATTTCTTAATTAAAATGATTTAGAAAAGTTTTACATCAAATTATTTATATAAAATACAAAACGTTCGATTTTTCATTATGTGAAGTTTCACAAAATGAAAACCCTAAAACTGTTGTGCTAAAACTAGAAAGGGTGCAATATGAGGCATTCCTCACTTGGCAAACAATTTATTGCATAAAAGTTCGCCAAAATCACAGAAAAGTCATACAAATGTAATCAGCGATAATAACATTTGAATGTATGAAGTTCATGGATCTTTTAATCCAAACAATATCACAGATTTAATGCAAGATCTTCAAATCCTTTAGAATGATTATGATATTTTGAAAAGTCAGAAATTGCAGGATTTTTATAAATATCACCATCATAAATATGTATCTCAATTACAATCCTAATAAATGCACATTTTTTATATCAACTTTTCAAAATTTATATCTAAATAAAAATTAAGAAAACTATTCTAGAAGTGCTACGAATACTTCACAACAGTCCTTGGAATGTAATGAATTGTATCTCAACAAAAGTTATGGACAAAAGACTGGATTGGCATCGTGGTAATAATCGCACCAATTGCTGGTGTTTCGTTGACTTGTTGCATATGTTGAGTTGGTATATTGATAGTGATTTTAATAGATGCCAATATCGTAGAAGGTTAATGATTGGTATATTGATAGTGATTTTAATAGATACCAATATCGTAGAAGGTTAATGATTGGTATATATGATTGGTATATTGATAGTGATTTTAATAGATACCAATATCGTAGAAGGTTAATGGTTAATGATTGGTATATTGATAGTGATTTTAATAGATACCAATATCGTATATGAGGTTAATAGTGATTTTAATGGTAGAAGGTTATGATTGGTATATATGATTGGTATATTGATAGTGATTTTAATAGATACCAATATCGTAGAAGGTTAATGGTTGGTATATATGATTGGTATATTGATAGTGATTTTAATAGATACCAATATATAATGATTGGTATATTGATAGTGATTTTAATAGATGCCAATATCGTAGAAGGTTAATGGTTGGTATATATGATTGGTATATTGGTAGTGATTTTAATAGATACCAATATCGTAGAAGGTTAATGATTGGTATATTGATAGTGATTTTTAATAGATACCAATATCGTAGAAGGTTAATGATTGGTAAATGATTGGTATATTGATAGTGATTTTAATAGATGCCAATATCGTAGAAGGTTAATGGTTGGTATATATGATTGGTATTATTGATACCATTATCGTAGAAGGTTAATGATTTTAATAGATACCAATATCGTAGAATGTTGATAGTGATTGATTATCTTGACAACGATTTAGATAACTGATGTTGAGTCCATATCTTTGAATGCGATTTTTGAAGTCCATATCTTTGAATGCTTTCGAAGATGATTTCAACTGGTATAATCTTGGAAACAGAAGTGCACTTTCACTTGAAGATACAGCACGCGCACACTAGGCATGTCAAGCCTACTGCTATGCACCCGACTGCCAGGAGAGCTAGAAAAGCGGACCCGAGTTCTTCTAGGGCCCGAGCCACGGCTTCAAACCTGATCTTGTTCTCTTCAAGATGCTCCGAGTTGGTGAAATCCCAGTCGTCAGCAATGCTGACAGTGTACTGAAGATCGGGAATGTTTTCGAAGTCTTCGACTGAAATTGAAAACAAATGATTTTTTTTTTTTTCAAAATCAGCTATATTCTTTTTTCTATATTATTTTGGTAGCAAGAAATGGATTTTAAAAGATTCTTAGATATTTTCATTTTTTGAAACTTTTTTTTTGGCAACTTAATTCATTGGTTTCAAAATTTCAAACAAAAATTAGGACAATTTTATTTGCGAAATTTCTATTGATTAGAATTTAATGAAATTTGACATAATCTTTAATCAAACTGTGTTTAACAAATTAGACAGAAAAAGAAAAAAATAACAATACTTTCTGACTTCAGAATACACAAAATGATAAAATAACAAAAAAAAAAAAAAAAAAAAACATATTATCTGAATTCAATGGGAGATCAACTTCATGGGAGTGTTATCACTTCTAACAAATAACAGAGATGTTCCATTCTCAAAATGATAGCATTTGTTAACTCAGTAGGCCTATTGATGTGTCAAAAGGCAGTTTGAAGAACCTGAAGGAATGAAAGGGGACTGGTTCAGTTCAACAATATGTCTCCTTAAAACATTCCAAACAAGCTCAATCGAGTTCAATATTGGAGAATTTGCTGGCCAATCCAATTTGCTCAAGAAGTAATTTTGCACAAACCGAGCATGCGTAATCTAGCACATTTTGGTGGCATGGTATGAAGGATATACACAATGCTAAACATTTCGCCAACAACCCTCCTTAATGAATACTTCTGGATACTAGTTCCAGTGTCTGCAACAAAAAGAAAATCTGAGAGATTGATGGATCGATTCTACAGTTATCTGCAAATAATGATAATCCGTGGAAAGTTTAGATCTTCCTCCAATAGAAGTTGGTTCTGTTATTAACCATTCCGCAGTCTATAAATTACATGAGAGCTCCCATTCATCCATCTTGATACATAGGATTGACTTCAGTCCTTTTTCATTTGCCCAATAGTTCGCCATTGCAATTCTTCAGATTAATGATGCAGAGTACTCATGTCTAAAACATGATTATCTCGAAATTTCACTATATGATTCCTACTTGCAGAAACTGAAAATACTTTTAAAACTTGCTTTCGCTCATATGCCCAATAACATTAAACATCAACAACCTCACTAATTTGTATATCACATTCTGATATAATAAATTTGCATGCAATACTCTGATTCTGATGCTTTTGTTGATTCTGAAATTGTTAGCCATGCAATAGCAATGTTTACGATTTCTTTAATGCTTGACATCTAGTGGTGTCAAATATAAAAATACTGCCTACATAACATTTGAGAAAATATCTTTCAATTATAAAGGATAATTCTAAACTGTTTAAGAATCATTTCAATTCAATTATGATCATAGTAATCTAAACATGATAATCTATTTGGATTAAAAAATTAATTACAATAAATATCAGATTGATGAAAAATCATTGAACGTTTTGTGAACATATTCTTTAATTAATCGAATGAATAAATATCCTAATAAAAATTTAATAATTACGCGATGGTAAAATGTCATATTTAAAACCAATTTTGTCTCTATTTGTTAAAATTTTAATACAAAAACAAACCAGCCGGCCTAATTTATAAAATAATCTATAAAACTAAAAATGAAACTCAATAAAATGAGGTTGATTGTTAGAAATAAATATTTTACAGAAATTAGAAAATTTCAGTTTCAAAAAATAAATAAACAATAACTTTTGAACTGATTTGAAGTAACAAAATTTTTCAAATATTTAATACAGGAAGAAACGTAAATTTTAGTGTCTGAAATTTATCACTTTATTTAATATTTCCTAAGAATTATTTAAAATTAAAGCAAATGTTTGCTTTTTGAAGTTCAAATGTAACTTTAATTAATAAAAATTTACAAAAATTATAAGAAAAGTAAAAACATTCAAGTATTTCTTGTAGTCTTTAGTAATACCCTATAAATACATCGTGTCAGTATTTGCTAGTAGTAGTGTATAATACTAACAAATACACTACTATTAACAAGTAATCAACAAAAATTCTACTGTTAACAAGTTCTAACAAATACTCAACTAATAATTATTAACAAATACATTACTAACAAATACAAATAAGTATTATTAGTAAAAACCACTACAAAAATTACAAACAAATGCACTATTACTAACAAATTCTAATAAGTACATTTCTGTTAACAAATACTAACAAATGCACTTCCACTAATAAATACTAACAAATATACTACTACTAACAAGTTAAGTACTGGCACATTCCCTGTAAATACACTAACAAAAAATTATAAAATATTATAAATATACTAACAAATACAAATTAAATACCTTATTAATACACAAGCAAGTATTAACAAATACAATAAGAAGTACTAATAAAATACATTATATACTGACAATTTACAAATCTGTTTAACTCCTTCAAGATAAGTGTAAAATTTTTCAATTGTATAAATATGAATGAGTGCATTTTTAAATTCGAATCTATAGATGTAAATGAGTGTATTTCTTTTGAAATGTCCTGTTAGATTACAAGAAAACTCCCAACCAAATAAGTTGGTTTTAAGATGAAAGTCATTGCTCTATATTCCTATGCTGTACTTACATTCTTTTTTCAATAGGTGGGGCAGGGTAGTAGAGAATCACCATCAGCAAAAGCCACCCCTGCACAGAATATCACCCCAAATATGACCAACAGCTTTTGAGTCGGAATCATAGTTGAAGAACTGCTGCCTTCAGATTTCATACCTGCAAATTAAAAAGAGGTATTGATAGAAAAAAATTAATTTCATTCATTAAAATAAAATAAATAACTAATAAATTATTTTTATATGGCATTAGGTAAACAAATAGCTGTTTAAAGTTCATACACAAATACAATTCAGTTCATGATAATTAATGAACACATTCTTCATGCGATATTCATTTCCTTTAATGAAGGAGAATAAGTAAATTATTTTATTAAAAACTTATTAAATCATTGAAAGTCCATGCCCAATTCGTGGTACGTATGTAACTAGAGATAAAGGTTTGGTTTGTCGCCCTATGGTTATTTTGTGCATACTTCATACTAATTTAGACCGGGACATACAGTTTAACATGGATTTCGACCCACAAACAAACATCCATGCCCACCGCCAGGATTCGAACCTGAAGCACCCAAGTCCAAAGTGCTAGCCAATAGGCCATCAGGCCGGCCGTCGTGTAACTAGGGAGAGAGAAGAACATAGAATCAATTTGTTGAGATGTGAGTTGTCACTGTATTCAGAAGTGAAGACTGTCATGATTGTGACTGCGTATTTGTGCTCACATCAACCATTAGAAATGGGATTTTACCCATGCGACATGTACATATGGAGAGACAGTTATCCTGAAAAGCACTCCTGGATTACTGTTTGTGGTTTAAAAGGGAACATGAGGACACCTTTGTAAAAAAAAGACTAAAACGTTCAATTCTTTATCACACGTTCATAATATTAGTAAAATATATTTTATTTAACTATTTCATCAATATCTAACATTTAAACAATATTTTTAATATAATCTAATATTAAAATATTTCATCAAAATTACCTTCTAATCTATTACAGATATAAATATATAAGAATAAATATAAAATCTTCAGAATTACGATAGTTAGGTAATTACGAAGTTACCTAATTATCTATTACATATATATTTTTCACTTTATAGTTGTCCTTATAAGAAAAAACATAATATACTTTACTTGTCAAAAATTATCGAATAGAACTGACTTGCGTATATAAAAATTATAAAGCTTAAAATCGCAACATACACACTTACCCAAATATTTAAACTTCATTTTGACATAGAAAAAACTTTCATCTTACTTCACCGCATGATTTCACTGTAACCGCCTGTTCACCGGCCATTGCACCATCGTTCACAAAGCTAGCATGAACAACAATGCAATGCAATACAGCATATGAAAAAAAAGGAAAAAAACATCACCTGCATTTTCCGCCCTCATATTTTTGCCATCAGTAAACACAGCTGGTTTTTTTTCCTTAACTTGCGGCTCAACAGACGAGATAAACGTTTATGACTCAAAAAATAGAATAAAAGTAGCTGTGCGCAGAAGCTTTATACGAACGAAAATTTTAAATTGGTGTGTCTCCATAATAAAGAAAGAGATATGCATCACCTTTTCGAATGATCGCATATGTTTGCTGAAGAATGGGTCAATAGAGATCAGTTCAGTTTTTAAATTGGTTGTCGTTCAGAAATTTGTTGTTTATTACAAAATTATTTCTATATGATTTTCTGCATTTTTATTAAAGGTTTACTAAGACAAAAATCACGATCTCTTTTTAGTCAGAATAGGATGAAACATCATATTATTTTATTCCGTGAAAATTCTTGGAAATAAGAAATTATACACTACATAGGTTTACTTATATGATAGGTATTAATTAAAGCATAATTTTTGATAAAAAAAGGTTTAATTAAAGATTTCGCTAATTCAGAATATAAATTTTTTTAAGTAAATCTTATTCGTAGTAAGCCTAGTTCATAGTCTTGTTTGTAGTAAGCCTTATTCGTAGTAGACTTAAAGTATATATGTATTATATGTTGCATAAAAAGTATTAGTTACATATTATATATGTTGCTTTTCGTATAGACTTAAAGTATATTTTCGCTTGGTATATGTGTTTTATATATTATATGTGCTGTTTATATTATAAGTGTATATTATATGTTGTTTATATTATATGTATTGCAGTCACTGATGTGGACGATTGGGATTGGAATTGACTCAGAGTATTTCAAAGCGCATTGTAAAGCATATTCAAATTAGGCGCAAAATTACCCTTAATGTCATCCGAGAAAGAAATTGTGAAAAAAAGCAAAGCAAAATTCATCCTAAAGGAAAGCAACGATTTTTCTTTTGTTTTGGGAACTCTAGACTTTTATTAAGGACAATATAAGGAAGCTCAGGTAAACAGATATCCTGCTGATGCTGCTTTTATATTTGGTGTCGTAACATGCTTCTTTCATCAGAGATTTAGGAAATTATAAAATCTGCGAGTTAGAGATTCAAAATTAATCTGAAAAATTATATGAAAAATCCAAAATTATACATACATGGTGTATCAAAATTCAGTAAAGTTTCATACCAAAAAAATTTTGATCTAATGTATCAAATTTACAACAAAGAAAATATTGAAATAAAATTTAAAAGATGAGTAAATAAACAGCTGAAATCCGCTCACGAATTTCTATTTATGTGTAAACATGCTTTTCGCTGGACTGAAACGAATAATGAGGTTTGGTTTGTCGCTTGACTGTCATTTTTTGCACACTTCGGGCTAATTAGACCGGGACCTGCAGTTTAAGGTGAATTCCGAACCAACAAACATCCATGCCACCGCCAGGATTCGAAGCAGGAGCTTGTGGTACCAATAGCCAGAGAAATAAATAAATAATGGAGGACCGTGATTGCAATTGTACTGTTATACTGTTTCTTATCCCACTTGATATACAGCAACATCTAGACCAAGTCAATGAACCTGTGTGTCTTAAACCGACCAGTCATGATAAAGGGGTAAAAACTGCAGGGAATTTTCGACACAAAAAAGACATGGGGTACCCAAAGGGAGAAGTCTGACTTTACTCCACCCTGTTATACACCCGGACACTAGACACCGATTTTAGTAACGTTTTACGACATGCATGGGCTATAGTGGATCTATTCTAACTCCGGACCCACATTTGAATTGTGTAATAGTCTGTGTTATTTCTTAATCAGGAAAGAAAACGTTAATCCCTATATCAACAGGATTCGGTAGTCTCAGAAACATGCAATATTCAGTAATCATATCACAGTATATATATATATGATGCTATGTTACACGAATCATAATATAACAAGAACATCAAGCAAGTTCAACAGCCACAGGAATATTAGAGTCACCCACAAAAATCGTAATATTGTCACTTTTTACTAATTAAACTACTACAATAAAATAAAGGAGTGAATGCTTTAGGAAACCTACAGCATTCATTCTTTGTATTATTTATTCACCTACCAATTTGGGCCCATCCCTCAAATCATGCTTCCAGTTGCAAATCGTGAAAACTGTCAACCACGAAAAATTGTAATATTATCACATTTTTTTTACTAACTAATCTCTACATTAAAATAAGAGTGAATGCTTTAAGAAAACTTGCAGCATTCATTCTTTATATTCAATTTATTCACCACCAATTTGGACTCATCCTTCAAATCATGCCCAGTTGTAAATCGTGAAAACTGTCAACCACAAAAATTGTAATATTGTCACAGTTTCTCTACATTAAAATAATAACTAATCTCTACATTAAAATAAAGACACTTTAGGATACCTGCATCATTCCTTCTTTATATTAATTTATTCATCTACCAACTTGGACCCAGCTGCAAATCAGGAAAACTGGTTTTGACATCGCCACTTTCATGATTTTCATAAAAATTCATAAAACCGAAATTTTTGCAAAAATTCATGCAGTTTTACCAGAATTTCAAGGTTTTCTAAAACATTATACTTTGCCAGAATTTAATAACTCTTAATTTTTATTTTTCAGATTCACATTCTAGTCTGCCCACATCTCAGGATTTCATGTTTACACAGGATAATAGGCAAATTAGATTTTATTTTTCAATGCCTTCTATTAGCTCACACTCTCCCTATATATATCTTGTTCAAATTTTCAATCGTTCATAAAATACTTTTATTCATTCACTCGAGTTCAAATGAATTTTTTAACTTGTAGTGGATGACACTGGATGTTAATACAGTTTTTTTTTAAATATTTATTCATTAATTAAATTAAATTTATTAATTTTAGGTTTTTAGATTTAAGTTGCATATATCTACCAATAGATGACGCCAGATAAACTTTAAAAAAAAATGAATGAAAATTATTTATAAAGCACTTTCTGCAATAGAGTGAAAAAAAATGTAGGAATTGACTAAAAAAATTTTTTTTTATATATTACTTGTTTATAATGAGTACTCAAAGTTTTTGTGTAACTTTTAAACAAATTATTTACTGTGTTTATATTAAAAAGTTATGCACAGATTGAATGAAAAACAATATTCACCGAAGTTTACAACTTATTTATAAATACATTATTACAAATATGTGCTTAATTAGAGTGAAATGAATTAAATTATTTAAAGTAGGCATAGACCCGGTCTACCACATCTTATGTCTAATTTATTTAAATATATAATTGGTAATTTATCTAAAGCATTTTCAGATTTAAGTGAAAAGATTAAAACATGTAATATGATTCAATTTTAGTTTAATAAGAAAAAAAAATTTATCATGATAATTAAAAATTTATTAAAAAATATTTTATGTAATGTTTACTATTTTTATAGCACACTAAAAGTTCATACAGATTCTTTGTCAATAGCATGTTAACCTAGATTTTTTTTAATTCATCACAGGAAATTATTTACAATTCAGATATCATTGCAATTATTGATCTTAATGCCAAGATCAATATTTTTTTAAAAATTCATCACAGAAAATTATTTACAATTCAGATATCATTGCAATTATTGATCTTAATGTATTTCCAGGACCAATAATAATTTTTTTTAAAATTCGTCTCAAATTATTTACAATCTAAGTTGCTTTTTTCCCCTCTATTTATAAACCACTGTCATTTCAATAAGCTATCATAGGTTCATCTAAGTTCTCAAAAGAAATTCAAACAAGATATATTGTTAAATCTCTCAGGTTTCATCACAATTTCGTCTCATCACAAAAATATTTCTGATAAATTCATCATTTTTGAAGTTGTCAAATTAAAATGCTCTTTTAGTTATGGCACAATCATAATTTTTCTCATTAAAACTGAAAAGTTCATTTAGATTCCAAAATATTAATTAAATATTTGCAAAAATATGTAAACAAAACTCAGCTATCTGTCCCAACTCAATGGGTAATAATTATTTAAGCAGTTTTGCGAAATTGTAATTATGAAACAATCATAATTATGGCGCAATCATAATTTTTCTCATTAAAACTTAAAAAGTTCATCTACTAGATTCCAAAATATTAATTAAATATTTTTAACAATATGTAAACAAAACTCAGCTATCTGTTCCAACTCCATGGGTAATAATTATTTAAGCAGTTTTTTGCGAAATTGTAATTATGAAATATATTCTTCTAATGAGTGCATCATTAAAATTGTGGCTTATTTACCATGCTCAATGTTAATATCAAAGTTATTATTAGCAAGGAAATACAGATTTTCCTGGTACAAACCGCCTTCTGTCTTAGCCTAAAGTAGCGAAGTGTTTAATACCTAAATAATTATTTATTAATTTTTAATTTTTATAAATAATTTTAGTTCATAGTGTTTATGTAACTTCACTTATTGGAAAATTTGTTTTATTTTAAAATAATACGGCCACTTACATTCTAAGTATACTAAATAGGAGGCTAAAATATCGCCAGGTTTGGCGGTATTTTTATCTGTCTACAAATTTTAAATGAAGGTACTTACGTATTAACGCCACCGCAGCAGAAGTTGCGCTAATGCGCCAATTAAGAGCTACCAATGCGCCAAAATAGAGACTGTTTTGAATCTATGTTAAACTCTATATCGGCCCATTTTCCACCGAAACCGATTGACTACTTTTGTTTTTTAAATAAAGTGTTTTGAATTTTTTAAGTGTTTTGATTTTAAATAAAGTGTTTTATATTTTATGATTTGTCACAAAAAATTTTTAAGTGTAGATTGGCGGCACTTAAAAACCGCCAAATCTGTAGCTGCGGTGGCGTTAATACGTAAGTACTCAAATTAACAAATATCGCCAAATTTGAAGGCTTTTTATGTCTATAAATTTTAATGATACATTTGGCACTGTTAGCATGAGTTATTTCATTATATTTGGAATATATAGCTTTTTCAAAATGCTTTTTCGTAAGGCAAATTAACAAATATCGCCAAGTTTGACGGCTTTTTATCTGTCTATAAATTTTAATGAGACATTTGGCACTGTTAGCGAGTTATTTCATTATATTTGGAATATATAGCTTTTCAAAATGCTTTTCGTAAGGCAAATTAACAAATATCGCCAAGTTTGACGGCTTTTATCCGTCTATAAATTTTAATGATACATTTGGCACTGTTAGCGAGTTATTTCATTATATTTGGAATATATAGCTTTTTCAAATGCTTTTCGTAAGGCAAATTAACAAATATCGTCAAGTTTGGAGCCATTTTATCTGTCCACGAATTTTAATCAAGCATTTGGCAGTATTGGCGATTTATTTCATTATATTTGGAATATATATAGCTTTTCAGAGCTTTTTCGTAAGGCAAATTAACAAATCCCGCCAAGTTTGGCGGCATTTTTATCTGTCTACATATTTTAATCACATTTGGCAATCTTGGCGAGTTGTTTCATTATATTGGAATATATAGCTTTCAAAATGCTTTTCATAAGGCAAATTAATAAATATTACCAAGTTTGGCGGCCTTTTTTATCTGTCTATAAATTTTAATCACACATTTAAGCAGTGTTAACGAGTTATTTCATTATATTGGGAATAAAACAATAGCAAATTAATTAAAATTAGCAAATATCGCCAAGTTTGGTAGCATTTTTATCTTTCTACAAATTTTAATCCCAAATTTGGCAATGTTAGAGAGTTATTTCATTATATTTGGCATATATAGCTATTCAAAATGCTTTTCATAAATGAAAAATACCCATATCTGAAAACCACTAGAGATAAGAAAAAATTCCTCTTTAAAAAAAAAATAATAAACTCAACCGAAGTTGGAATTTCAACCAAGAGATCTTTCATCTTTTATTCTTGTAATATTCTTTCTAAAAGCAAGAACATCCTCACTTCACTCAAACTTATGCGAGAATGAGTAACTTTCCAAGTGCTGAATTCTGAAGTTTTATTAGCATATCAACACCCTGTTCACACACACATGGCGCGAAATCTCGCGAGTAAAAATGACACATCCCATACAATTTCATTAATGGACTGACGCAATATTCCAATTGTTTAGAGAGTTTAAATATCCTGTATTTGCGTTTATATGGAAATGGGAGCTTTTCAATGAACAAAAAGGATATTTTTTATTAGTGTAACTTAGCATGAATTGAATTTAAATGGACAAAATTAAATGTCTTAAATCCGTCTATGTAAGAATGTAAGAATGCTATGTAAGAATATTCTCTATATGTGTATATTTCTTAAAACTTAAAACCCTTTTAAAACTTAGAACAACCATATTTTTCTTTTAAATTTGTTTTTTTTTTTAACCAAAAGAATAGCCAACAATAATTACTTTCATTTTTATCAAAATAGTTTTAAAGTGTTATAATGATTAGAAAAAAATTTAATAATTAAAAAAATAAATAAAAAATAAGAAAAATTTTTATAATTTATTTATTGTTAATTAAATTTAAATCAATGAATATATATAACATATAAATATTCTCTCTCTGTGTATATTTCTTAAAATTCTAATCTTAAAATCTATAATTTTTTTAATGAAAAAATAGCCAAAAAATATAATCACTTCATTTTTTAATTAAAATAGTTTTAAAAAGTGTTATAATGTTTCATAAAAATTTTTTTTTTTTTTTTAAAATTAGTAATTTATTTATCTATTGTCTAAATTTCAATCAATGAATATATATAACATGATATATACACACATATGTATATATATTATCTCTATGTGTATATTTCTTAAAACTTAAAACACAAAAAAAAAAAAAACGATATTTATAGACCGATAGAAAAATATAGATTGATATTTTCTTTAAATATATTGTTTGTTTTTTTAAAAAAAAAAAATAGCCAAAACATAATTACTTCATTTTTAATTAAAATAGTAATAAAGTGTTCAATGTAAATGATTCATAAAAAAATTAGAAAAAAAAATTAGTAATTTATTTATCTATTGATTAAATTTCAATCAATGAATATACACTGAAGTGACAAAAGTCATGGGATAGCAATATGCAAATTTTCAGATGGCAGTAGCATCGCGTAGAACCGGTATAAATGCGCAGGTGCTTTCGCAGAGCTTTCATTTCTGTTCAAGTTATTCATGTGAAGAGGTTTTGACGTGATGATGACCGCACGACGGGAATTAACAGACTTTGAACGCGGAATGTTAGTTGGAGCTAGACGCATGGGTCATGCAATTTCGGAAATCGTTAGGGGAATTCAACATTCCCAGATCCACTGTGTCATAAGTGTGTCGAGAGTATGAAATTTCAATAACATCCCACCATGGACAGCGCAGTGGTCGACCGCCTGCACTTAACCACCGAGACCGGCGACGTCTGCAAAGAGTCGTAAATTCTAAAGACAAGCAACACTTTTCAAATAAGTAGAAATAAAAAATTAAATGGGACGTTAAAGGGACTTGTCTGTTAAAGTATGTGCGGAAAATTTCATAATTCTTGGGCTATTCCAAAGAAGACTTATTTAAAAACTAAATGCCTTTACTGACAGAACGACATTTAATTACAGCGATTCTCGTGGGCACGTGAGCATATCGGTTGGTCCCTAGAAATGGAAAACCGTGGCCTGGTCCGATGAGTCACGATTTCAGTTTTAAGAGCTGATGGTAGGGTTAAGTGTGGTGCAACCAACGAAGCCATGGACCCAAACTGTCAGCAAGGCACTGTTCAATGGTGGTGGCTCCGTAATGGTGTGGGCTTTTTTTTCATGGCATGGACTTGGTCCTCTTGCGACTGGACCGAACATTGACTGGAAATGCTTATGTTCAGCTACTTGGAAAAATAAGCCATTAATGGACTTCATGTACCCAAACAACAGATTTTTTATTATAATGACAATGCGCCATGTTTTTTAAACTGTTCGCGATTGGTTTGAAGAAATTCTGGACAATTCAACGAATGATCTATTTATTGATTGATTTCGCCCGATACATGAATTCCATAAAGCATTTATGGGACATCACCTGTGGTCTGTTAAAAATTAAAACTGAAGACCGATATTTTTCTTTTGAAAATCCTACACCATCAACGCTTTCAAATTTAATTATCGAGACAGCATTTCAATATTCCCTAGAAGACTTCCATAATTTTTTTCCATGCCACGTCGAGTTGCTGCACTTCGCCGGGCGAAAGGAAATCACCGAAGTTAATATACATGACTTTTTAATTCAAGTGATTTAACAGGATATATACATGATATGTATTTTTTAAATGTGTATATTTTTAAAAATTAAAAATAACATTTAAAAACTTAGTATTATAAGACCGATATTTTTCTTTGAAATTATTGGGAGTTTTTTAAAAAAAAAAATAGCCAAAAAATAATTACTTCAGTTTTAATTAAAATGGTTTTAAAGTATTATTATGATTCATATTTTAATTTTTTTTTTTAATTTATTTAAAAAATTAAAAATCAAAAATTAATAACTTATTTATCTATTGATTAAAGTTTTAATCGATCATAATTTTTATAAATAATTTAAAAATTAATCACATTAATTACTTCTTTTAATTGTATATTATTTAAAAATTAGAAGATTCATATTTTTTTAAATTAATTATTATTTTTTTTTAAAAAAAAATAGCCAAAAGTTAATTACTTAACTTTTAATTACAACAGATTTAAAGTATTATAATGATTCATAATTTTTTTTTTAAATAAGTAATTTATTTAAAAAATTAAAAATTAAAAAATTAATAACTTATTTATCTATTGATTGAATTTCAATCAATGTATATATATATAACAGGATGTATACATATATATATTCTCTCTGTGTGTATATTTCTTAAAACTTAAAATACTTTAAAACTTAGAAGACCGATATTTTTCTTTGAATTTATTTTTTTATTTATATTTTTACCAAAAAAATAGCCAAAAAATAATTCATTTTTAATTAAAATAGTTTTAAAGTGTTATAACGATTCATTTTGTTGTAACAAGACATTATATGGTTATAAGAAATGCTTGAATAGGCTATAGGCAAAATGTGTGCACATGTTTAAACTCATGGCCGCTTCATACTTAGGCCCAATTGTTGTTGTTGTTGTTTTTTTAATATTTAATATTTGCATCGCTATTTTTATTTATCCTTCTCAAAATTTTTATATAAAACTACAAATTCTGCTTACGCATGTATGAACTAAAGATTCAATAAACGTGACGAACCTCTGTATTTCCACCACAACCGTTTTCCACAGGATCAATCCGTTAAACGTTTGCATTCTTACGGTAATAAACCACGTATAGAAAACGGTGATTCAACATCATCTAGATTACAATTTCTTTATTTATTATATTTTAAACATGACTCTTGACTTATTTCAATTGGCAGCAAGATGACTATCTTTCCTAAAAGAATGATATCATTGAATAAAGTTTCTACCCGACTTTTGAAATCAGATGCTTGTGATAGTTTGACTTGAACATCAATTATATACAATTTTGATTGCATCCTATTTTTAGTCAACCGTTTCACCCATTTCGCCAAATCGGCGAGGAGTTACAAAATCTGGTATGATGTTTGTATACAGTGTAGAAAAATGTGGCAACGTTATTTATCATCATGTGGATATTAATTCGTTTATTTCGCGTGAATTTGATATCTATAAGTCACCGTTCCTTTTGCATCACAAAAAGGTGACCTAAGCTCTTTATAACTCTTTGCCTACTTCTTTATTAACTCTTTTTTTTTTTAATTTTATACTTTTAAACTCTTATAAACTCATTTGGGTTTCATATGAATCCATGCTAATATTGTCACTTTCATTGAAAAAATTGTAAAGCAATGGTCCTCAAAAAGAAAATGAAGGACCTTTACAAAATTTGTAAGCAACTTTAACAAAAGAGAAAAAAAATTTTACAAATAGAAATTATCCACTCCTAATACAGATGAAAAATTATTTTTAAATTTTAGTATAAAGGGTATGAAGTGACACAACGGATAACAATTTGAGTCTTCAAAGTGAAGGTTCTCGGTTCAAAACTTGATGCTGAAAGTATCCTCCTCGGAGAAGGGCATGATAAATCTGTAGGCCAGAAATTCATCTCATTGGGCTCCAGGAGGATGGGACGACACCCTTATTTCGGCTCTGAAGTTCTTCTTTCTAATTTGCGGTGGTATAACAGTGTTGGTGCAGTGTAAAAAAGCGCACTCTCGCAGAGGTACCAGGTTAATTAATCAGCTGCTCGTCTGCCGTGGAGATAAAATGGCAAAATACCCATCTTATGAAAATAAAAACAATTTTAATGTACTGTAGCATTTTTCCCACGGGAAGAGATATAGCATTTCTGTTCCATGTACATTCATTGAATGTACATTCTTTAACAAGTGCTTAATAACAACCTATCACTTAAACATGATAGCAGATAAGCAGTGTCATGGATATTTATATTACAAGCAATTAGTGTTTTGTACTAATTAGAACAACCTGTTACTAAAATCTTACGGCAGATATTCAGTGTCATATGTAATGATACTCATGAAAAGAACAACAGGTCGAAACAAATACAGATGGAATATGGACTACACCATGAATTGTTGCATCGTGATGGGTGTTAAGATAGTGTTTACTCCGATGAGAAGTGAGGGAGGCTGACTCCCCCTCCCTCTACTCTTGACGGATTTTCTTAAAGGGAGGTTTTTGGAGAAGAAGAGAATTTTGCGACGAGTCGACAAGAAGTGTTATTTTTCTCTTTTTCTGAAAGTGATGGAACATGCCGAAATTTCTGCCTGCTTATAAAGTGAGCTTCTTATGATTTCGTATATCAAGACGTGTGATAATTAAGATCTGCCGCAGACCTGGTGAAATAGATGCATCATAGACTAGAGAACTCTGAAAATCTCCGTCCTTGGAGTAACTGCACTCACGAATCAAATTTAGTTCTTTATTTTTCATATTTTTGTAAATAATAAATTGTAATAATGTACGTAGATATGTAGTATAATGATTGTAAATAAAAATTAAAGCGCTCCCATGAACCTGAAAGTAGCCCTCTTCTTGAAGCCGTTATAGGTATAGTATAGGACGAGACGTTACAACAGTGTTAATTACCATTGGAACACCAATTACCATTACCAATGACAATTATCATTGGTTTCCTCTAAATAGGCGATGGAACAGAAAGATTGGGTGATTGTACAGCGATGAAATCGTTAATTGAGCGGTAACGGGGGTTTGCTTCACGAAGAAAGTAAAGAAACACAATCTTATAAGTTCTGATAAGATCCTATCTTATCATATATAAGATTTTAGCACTCATCAATAAACATATTACTCATAGGACTCAACACATTATTATCATTACTCATTCAAAGTAATGTACTGAAGAATGACAAACTTCATGGCAAGTAAAAAGCTGTCTTTTATTGCTATTACACATCATTGTCGCCCAACAAATCATCTTGAGCTGAATATTTCACGCTATGTCTCCTGCAGCCCTCTCGTTCGTCCTGTGCTGTGCATCCGTGTAGGCGACCACCATGTCCCTGTCGGCCCTCAGCTGCTGCCCCTCCATGAACCACTCCCACACCTTCCTGTGCACGTCGCACTCCTGCAGCACAGGAAGGCCACGAAGACCAGCAGCATGGCCAGGAAGCTCAGCTTCACCACCTCGTTGATGAGGACCACCTGTCGCATGTTTATCCACGTGTAGTTCTTCTTGGAGTAGAGTGCAGACGTGTTGGCCAACATCGGGAAATGTGGTTCCGGAAACTCGGGAAACATGGCATAGGTTCTAGAGGAAAGGTCGAAAGAAAGAATTATTTCAATTCCTTCAATTAGCTCACACTCTCCCTATATATATATATATCTTGTTCAAATTTTCAATCGTTCATAAAATACTTTTTATTCAACCACTCAAGTTCAAACAAATTTTTTTTTTAAAACTTGTAGTGGATGAGACTGGATGTTGATACAGTTTTTCAAATATTTTTTTCTTCTAATGCAGCTGGCAAATAGACCGTGATCTTTTATGCAATAAAGGCTGTACCGATGTTACTCACTTTGCATTACCCAGGGGGCATGTAACTTGATGGTAAGCCACGGACGCGGAGTAACAATGCCCCCGCTACGCTCTACGATCCTATTAGGACAGGAAACCTACGGTTTAAAAGTGGTTTCCGAACCACTACAAACACCCATGGTAATGGCCGGCATTTGAACCCGATACCTGTAGTACCGAGCGCCAGAGTGCTAGCCACTCGGCCATCAGGCCCCATTTCTTCAAATATTAACTCATTAATTAAATTTAATTAATTAATTTTAGTTTTTTTTTTTTTAGATTTAAGTTGCATATATTTACCAATAGATGGCACCACATAAACTTAAAAAAATGAATGAAAATTATTTATAAAGGACTTTCTGCAATAGAATGAAAAAAGTAGGAATTGTCTTAAAAATTTTTTTTATATATTACTTATTTTATCTTTATTTCTTAGAAAACTTATATATTACTTATATATTCTTTCGATATACTTCTCCTTCGATGCATTGGATATGGAACAATTAATTGTAATACGAGGATTGGAACTTAAAGAGGTGGGATCGTATTTTAGTCAACCAATCAATTTCTTCAAGTCGCACAATTGGCGATGATTTATATCTCGGCAATATGGCAATCTCGTTTATCAATGCAGGAGTCATATTTTTTATATTCGTGTACAGCAAGGAGTAAAAATCTCAAAGACATGAAATTTTTTTTTTTTTAATTTTTAAAAATTAAAAAATAAATTTTGAGCTGTATTTAATTTTTAAAGTTACTTAACGCAAAAAATTATAATTGAATGGTGTATAAATATTCGACAAAACTAAAAACGCTAACAACTACTTTACAGCGTATTACTTATTCATGTAATACATTCAACAAGTACCTTTGTAACAGTGACATTAGCAAAAAGTAAGAGAAAAAGTCCCCGCTTTACGATAAGCGAAGCGGTGGGCTCATTCGGCGGAGGAATAAAGGCTTATATCATAAAGCTTAGAACAGACAGAGTGATGTAGGAGCGGGGTTAACCAAATGATGATGATTTGTGTTGGTGCCAAGCAAACTTCAATCGGGGTTAACCAAACTAAACTAACACTGATTATATTAAATTATTCAGAGAAGGCAGAAATTGTTAAACCTTACAATTTGCCCCAATGACATTATCTCGTTTCGGTATCATTTACTGAATAGACACTTCTCGTATAAGGTTGTTCCGATAGGTAATGAACTTTTCAGTATTAGCTGACTTTCTTTATCTATCAGTATTAATTTAAATAATGTTATAAATCATTTTATTGCTTATCTGTGCTTTATTTGTATATTTCTTTCTAGTATATATTTTGACATTTAAAAAAAAAACTCTTAAGCAAAGTGAAACATGTAACTACAGAAAATACAGATCATTTTTCTGTATATATAAAGTTGGACATTCTGCTACCAAAAAACATGAAACATTAATGCTGCATTTGGAAATGATACAGCTAAGGTATTCACAGGAAAAATATATATGTTCTATATATATATTTGAAAAATTCAAATCAGGACATATAAGCTTCAAAATTGAAAGCAGCATTTAAAGTTAATCTAATGATAACTGTTAGGGCTGTTTGTGTTGTCTAATCCTCAGTGTCCTGCAGTGCGGACGGACATCACATGAGTAATCTACTCTTGGAAGGTGGGAAAGGGGCAGCTTCTGTTGTCATCGAGCGTTGTTGTCATGTTCTCCAGTCGCTGAAGAAGGAGGGCAGTGTCTTCCGGAAAGACTTTTAGGATTTTTTTCAATCGTGCATTTGCACAACAACGTATCGCATGGGACAAAACCCTGAAAACTCTCGCCAAGTAGTCCGACTAGCCGGATTTAGCGTCAAGTCATCTTTTTTTCGCCAAAGTACGCCAAGAAAAGCATTGCAACTGTAAGTGAAGTGAATTGAATAGCAAACATTGCAAGAAATCCGGGTTACCACATTTGGTGACTTATCTCTCAGTTGACGCCACAAAAAAGTCGCCACATCCAAACGGCCCCCTATTTTGCTATTTGGCCTTCGAAAACATCGATACAATATTACAATCCTACTTGTGGGTCAGTACTAGAGAGAAAATATGGTCTACTCTCGATAATCTGAGTTTATTCACTTTTAAAAAACTTTGAGATTCTTTTTACTAACACGAAATGTACACAGCAAAGAACATTTATTCCATTCAGTTATAAATTTTCCATTTTTGTGCTACCGAAACTAATTACCACTTTTTAAAGTTGCGACAATATCTCAAATATATGTAAAAATATGTATACTGTACTTTACAAGAAATTATGTACGTCAAAAATTTAAGAACTATTAAATAACCACATATTAGCTCAACAAATAAAACTACAAATTTTATATAATTTTGAATTTTATCTTTCTTCAGTGTTATGTTTAGGAAATAAGCACTTATAGTATTACATTTATAAGACAATAACGTTGTAATCTCTGTGTAAAAATTAATCATTTAACATACCTGAAATTTCAGATTCTATAATCTTTAACAGGAATTTAAATTTTTTTTTATAGTTAAGCTTTTAAATTGACAAATTTTTGTTGGGATATAAACAGAGGATTCGGTGTTAGATTTTGTTCAAAGCACATGCAACATTACTGTTTACGTGATTTTATGTCTAATGGATTTTCGCATTTGTTTACCGTTAAATACATCTCTAAATATGCTTTTTGTTTTACTTTTAATGAAGTGAATTTATTGCAAAATTTTTTAATTTTTTTCTATCAAGTAAAACCCTAATAATTTTGGGCTTGAATCATGTACTCAAGAAACTGCTAATGACCATGAAAATAATGAAAAACAAAAATGACGTCAGATCGATGACGTCTGAAATTCACTTATGAATATCATAATTCTTGTCAAAAACAAAAACAAACACAAAAAACGCGATGGTTGTGGTTGAGCTGGTCTTGTATTTTTGAATTTTAACGTTCTTAGAATAGTTATTTCAAATGCATGCTCTTTCTAGAATTCAATTCAAAATACAAAATATAAGATGTTCACAGGAAACTGTTAATTGTGTGTAAACTATGAGTCCTAAATATTTGAGGTTTGCAGTATCATGAATAGCAACACAACAAGTTTATTGTTCGGCAAACGTTTATTTTTGCTTATGTATGCGCTTTCTTATAGGCTGCGTTCGTAGCTCTCAGAATATCCAGTCGATATTCAATTTTAATTCATGGATTGAGCTGCATGTTATGTAGGAATGAATTGATTTGCTTCCGTAATTTTGTGGCGGAGATCCCAAGCATCACGTAGAAGTGTAGCGTAGACCATATCTTTGACATAGCCCTGCAGGAAGAAATCTAGGTGTGTTGTTCTAGGAGATCGCTGTGGCCAAGCAGTGGATCTATCTCGTCCGATCTATCGCTGCTGAAATGTTTCGTCTAAGGAACGGCGAATATCTGAACTCCAGTTCTGTGGGAAACCATCCTGCTGGAATACCACAATTGGCTGAAAAGAATTAGAGTGGAAAAGCAAACTGTTCAAGCATGTCAAGATAAATAGGACCAATTACGGTTCTTTCCATGAAGAAAAATGGTAATTTTGGGCCTGAATGGCCGAGTGTCTAGCGTTCTGGCGCTCAGTGCCACAGGTTTGGGGTCTGAATCCCGGTGGCGAAATGGATATTTGTAGAGGTTCGGAATCCACATTAACCTAGGTCCCGATGTCATATGACTGTAAGAGCGACAAACCAGTTGTTTGGACCTAGGGCTAACAAATCTACCCCGTAAAAAGAAAAAAAATTCCCATGTTTCGAAATCTGGGAGAAGGCCTACACGGATGCAAGTCAGGCTTCAACCTACGGGTGCTCCATCACAACAGAAGCTGCCCCCTTTCCTTCCATCCATGAGTAGATTACTCATGGGATGTCCAATCCCGCACTGCGGGACACTGAGCATTAGTCACACACACACAGAAAAATGATCCGCCGATTCTGTTAAGTATCAGATCACTCCACACATTCACTTTGTCACTGTCCCCGTTTACGTTAAGTTGTTCTAAACCCCAAATACAAATGTTGTTGAGAGTTCCAGATGTGGGGAATGTTGATTTGTCACTGAATATCACTTTCTCAAGGTAATTCAGACGATCGGTCCAGGATCTCAATAGCAAAGTGTTTGCGTTCCGACATATTAAAAATACATACAACATAAATAAACTTTTTCAAAAAAATTTTATGTGTTGCAAAATAAACTTGTTGCGTTGCTGTTCATGATAACACAAACAGCAAATCTCTAGGACCCGTATTTTCCGTACAATCAAGAAGGTTTCTTGTGGTGTCAATGTCGCACCTGTCCCATGGTGGGCTAAGGACGTCTGAATCCGAAAAAGAAGATGTATTTTCTTTTACGTGCCTACACCCAACAGTCCTGTTAGAAAAAGACATGCTGTTTAAAAAGGATTCTAAAACCACTATAGACCTCCATGGCACCGTCGGGACTCGAACCCTGTGGCATCGAGTGCCAGAGTGCTACTCACTCGGCAATCAGGCTACTTTATATGGACACTGCACACTATTTAAAAAATACACTTAATACAGGAAAAAAAGACAAAGACGAAATTTTTTTTTTTAAATTTCAAGTAACTTTAATAGAATCTTTTCAGTAATAATTTTACAAAACATTGCTAAGATGGATAAGTATTTCGTTTTACAAATCTTGAGGTATTTGATAAAGAACAACAATTCTTAATATTAATATGAATTCTTAATTTAAAAAAAAAAATTATTACAGTTAAAATTTTAAATTTTATATCCAGACCATTATTAAATATTGTTTTTAAATTAGCAAACTTTTTTTTTAAAAAGATTTATCTTTCTATATTGCATTATTTTTGTACAGGCAAATCCTCGGTACTCAATTAATAATTTTTTAAATAGTTATAAATAATATTCTGGTATATTTTTCAGAATTATTTGTTTTATTCAAAAGATAATTATGGCATAATATATATATTTAGAAATTCAATGTTTATAAGCTTGTTAAATTATGAAACATACATTCTAGCATAAGAGTGTAATATTTGCAAAACTTTTTTTGAAAACGTTAAATTACCCAAATTCACATAGTCAATTTTAATGTTTTAGCTCTCAGGTTTTTAATTCTTCCACTCACATAAAAGCACTTTGTTTTCACAACACTGGTTGATTTATTTTATGTCATTTCAAACTCTTTTACAGTTTTGTTTTACTTGAATAGGAAAAAACAGGTAAGAAAATATTATATTTTTCTGAAGATTACCTGAATAGAAATAACTCATGATTGCGCCCTACGTAAGAGAAAACCCCTAAAAATTCCTTTCTTCAAACTTAAAAGCACATCCCACGGGTTTATTTCGTTTCCTTCAACGTGAAGAAAATTATTCAATGTGTTGCAATCAAATGTCCATTTTTCAATTATCTGTATTCACTACCATTTTTAACTGTAGTTAAATGTAGTTTAACTCATGCCCTCGGTGACAATATTTTGGGGGGTATAAAGTATAAAATCTAATAACACTGTAGCATTTTTTTTCACCGGAAAGAGTTTTGGCATTTCATTCCCAGGAGAGAGAAATATATTTTCTTTGACAAGTATATAACAACAACCCACCACTCAAATTTGACAGCAGACAAGCAGTATTGTGTGTATAGTACATGCAATTAGAGTTTTGTACTAATCAGACCCACCTGTCATTCAAATCTGATAGCAGATATTAGGTACATGCATAATGAAACTCATAAACTCATAACCTCTAAAAATAATAAGGTAGATGAGTAGAGACACTTATCGAAATAGAAACCAGAAGTGCGGAAGTTGTACAATTATTTCTTTCTTTCCGCCAAATACAAAGGCCCTCTGTCCGGTTCCCTTGGGCCACTTTCTGAGCAATCGGATTGAGGACAAACCATTCGAACTCTTCATTGGTGGAAACTGACCCACTATCGCCACCTTGCTAGACCATAGACCTACGACCTTCATAGGTGTGTGTGACACTCACAGTTCGACCTTCCCAGGTCAAATAATTATAGATTGAATATGGGCTGCACTGAGTTGTTCCATCAGGATTGGTGATAGATTACAAGCGGAGAAATGTCTCCAATGAGAAGTGAGGGGAGCTGTGTCTCCCCCTCCTTGACGGATGTTCTTAAAAATAAGTTTTTGGTGAAGAAGAGAGAGTTCTGCTACGAGTTGACAAGAAGTATTGTCTTTTACCTCTGAGCAAGTCAAGAGTTTCCGTCTATTTCCAAAGTGAGCCCTTGCGGTTTCATGTCTCACGACGTGTGGTAATTAAAGTCTACCTCAGACCATGTGTTTTGAGATTCGACGCAGACTCTGTAACTCTGAAAATCTCTTACCTTGAGTAAATTGTAGATTTAAACTGTACTTGTGATCAAATTTTTTTATTTTTAATTTTTCATTTCTTTGTATAATAACCCGGTGCTTGTGCGGTAATATTAGTGCTTGTAAATAAAAATTAAAGTGTTCCCAAGAACCTGAACGTGGCCCTCTTCTAGAAGCCGTTATAGGTCTAATATAGGCCGAGACGTTGCAAGTTATACATATTTCAAAATTGAAAGATACTTAACTAATGCATAAATGAGCCACATGTGGCGATTTTTGTAATAGTGACAATAGTGTGTGGAATGCATTTTTTTTTTTTTGCCTCATTTATTTTATAACTTTAGATCCCAAAGAAAGACATATTCTACATCAAAATAGAATTTAACATTGAGCAAATACTTTTATAAAAATGTGAATAAAACTAATTTGTACAATTATGTAAAAATACAATTGATCATAAATAATGAGCACTTTATCGACCAAATTTTTTTGCTATGAGCAAAGATTAATATTTGCATACACACTTAATAATATATATTAAAAACCATCAATGTGGGATCACCATTCTTCGCTTGCAAACGTTGACGCTAAAATATTAACAGCTTTGCTTGGCATTTGAATTTTGTTCTCCAATAGTACTCGAATTATTTCCTCGACAATTAATATGAACAAATAAGATAGAATATTTGGAATGGTGTACATATCAATGACGTCCTTACAACTTTCTGTTCCATATGTTCACCATTTTCGAGTCGCACCTTACAATTTCGATGCAGATTAATATTAAATCTCAAAAGTATGCAAGTGATATATTTTAAAAGTCCTATCATACATTCTATATTAAGAAATATAATTGTTAATTTTTAATGAAAGATTAAACAGGGAGCATGATACAGCTTTAATTTAATTAAAAAGTAAAAATTTAAATATTTTCTTCTTCTTGTTGGTACAAGCTGCCTGATATCCAATTGATTAGCGCTCTGGTCATTGGTACCACAGACTTCAGATTCGAGTGGCATGGATGTTTGTTTAGTGGTTCGAAATCCCCATTAAACCTGTAGGTCCTGGTCTAATTATCTCAAAGTGTGCAAAAAATGACCGTAGAGCGACAAACCAAATCATTGGCGCAACAACCCCATTGTGGGCTAAGGCCGTCTGACAGATTTTGAGAAGAATTATTTCTTTTTACAGAGTCGGTTTGTCAGTCCTACGTCTAACGGTGTACAATCATATTAGACAGGGATTTACGGTTTAAAGTGGATTCCGAACCGCTACAACCATTCATGGCACCTCCGGGACCCGACCCCGAAACCTAGACTACCGAGCGCCAGAGCCATTCAACTATCAGGCTCAACATTTAAATATTAGAAAAATATTTCTTTTTTCAAGATTTATTGCATATAGGTACTTTGTCAATGTCCTAGCCATGATCACCTGGTATGTGAAAACATGTCCAAACATGTTCCATTTTAAAAAGGCACTCAACAATGTAGATGTAGTCGTTGCCTGATAAATATTATGTTGCAAACAATGCTGTTGTAACTAGCAATATTTTTTTTTCTTTCTAATGCAGCTGGCAAATAGATCTTGATCTTTTTATGCCATAAGGGCTGCACGACCCAGCTCACTTTGCACTACCCAGGAGGTGCGTGTAACTTGAAGATAAGCCACGGACGCGGAGTAACAATGTCCTGCAACGCTCTACGATCCTATTAGGACCGGGACCTACGGTTTAAAATGGATTCGTAACTAGCAATATATGTAATACAAATAAAAAAACGATAAATAATCATTTGACTAATCACTTTTGCGTTTAACTGCTATAAAAAGTAGCACCAAATACTATTAAAATGCGCATAAATTTATTATTGCGCATTAAATCCATTATTTACTTTTTAATTATTTTAAAATTTTTATCATTTATAAAAATATGAAATAATATATGTTAGACAATTTTTTGTGGCTTTTATTTGATGTTGTTCGTCAGTTTTTTTTTAATGTGCAGCTCGTGGCCTTCACAAATCTGTGCATTCCGGAATTACTGTATTATATTTCTATCGTTTCAATATTGTATTCACGGCTTACAGAGATACATTATTTTACACTAAATATGGAGTAATAAAATAAGAGTATGTATTTTGACACTTTTCCGTTAGTGGGGCACTAGTTCGCTGTTGAAATGGTTGCCAATCAAAAGTAACGAATCACTGTATTTAGTGAGATTTACTATACAGTAAATTATTAGAGCACCGGCTGATATTTTGCTTGGAGTCCCGCTAACGCAAGAGTAAGAATTTTTTATGTATTATAAGACATTGCACATCTCACTTCGTAGATTGATATACAATTTAAGTTCCATTCTTTCTTCTTTTTTTTTTTTTTTTTTTTTTATTTTATTTTTTTCAATACCTTAATAATTTTTTTTTAACTTTTGAAAAACAGATGTAGTATACTGCCGCCTTAGAAGAAGACGTGAAATAACTAGAAGATTTTTCTATAGGTGAAAACTTCAGTGATAACAGAAATGGAAATGATGGCATTATAATAAAATATGGAGCTTTTTCTGCGTGCAGATTTTTGACAAAACCTTGAAATTTGCCATTTCATACCGAATTATTGTTAATAAATAATCATTGACTAATTCAATGATGAATAATTTTGATGCTTTGTTTGGCACCTAAGTTGCTTGATAGAGAGAATGCGTAATTTCTATAAGAATACTGATTTTGGATAATCCAATTAAAAAAACAATTGATATCTTGTAGTAGTACTATTGGCTAATACAGCAGTACCTTTAAGTGAGGGTATAAAGAAACAAGTAATATATATATAAAAAAAATTAAAGTCAATTCCTACTTTTTTTTTCACTACATTGCAGAAAGTCCTTTATAAATAATTTTCATTCATTTTTTAAAGTTTATCTGGAGCCATCTATTGGTAGATATAAGCAACTTAAATTAAAATTAATTAATTAAATTTAATTACTGAATTAATATTTGCAAAAACTGTTAATATCAGTGTCATCCACTACAAGTTCAACAAAAAAATGTATTTGAACTTGAGTGGAAGAAGAAAAAGTATTTTATGAACGATTGAAAATTTAAACAATTTATATATAGGGAGAGTCTGAGCTAATAGAAGGAATTGAAAAATACTCAATAAACAGCTTAGACTTGGACCAAAACAGGGCTAACACCTTATTGACGAAATTCATAACACTTAATCTGTAAAAAATAATAAATATATTTCTAAAGATATTTTTAAAAATTTATTTTTTTATTGGACTTGTTATATCGCCTTATGATTGTTCTCATTTATTCCAGTATGATTTTTTTAAAGTTATCTAATGTGTGACCTATAAACTTAACGTGGTGAGCATCGGCAGGCTGCATGCAGGTCACTGTCTGTGCATCCCTAATTTAGATAAACGAAAAAAAAATATGGAAAATTAAATAGAAAATATAAAAGAAAAAGCGCCAGTTTCTTTCCACAGACAGCAATAAAACTTATTTTGTGTTTTACATGAAAAGAAATAAATGTTTCTGTTTTATTTTTTACATCTTACCTCTAAATTTGGTTCTTCTGTATTATAATGACACTGACGAAATTACATTAGCGACTTTGTTAGATTAGTAATGTTATGCATATTGTGTTAAAATTCTTAGGATGCAACAAACAAGTGTAACAGCAAAATCACTATTACGTGAAGGCCTTTATAATAAGAAAAAGCCTACCCAATCTTTTTTCCCCATAAATATACTGCCTAATTCACATCGAAGAAGTTATCTTTCGAAGAGTTATCTTTATTTTAAGGTGACATTTTTGTATGTGACTTTACCGTTGGTAGAGGGCAATTTAATATTCATTGTGCTTCGCTGTGAAAGTTTGAAATTCCGCTATCTAGCTGACAAAAAGTATTTTTCTTTTCATAAATTGAACAGCTCTTTAAAATTATTTTTATTTCAAATAAATGTAAACATTTCGACAAAATCGCAGAATAGGGACCGTTGAGATTTGGCATCGAAAATTCTTTTTGCCAAAGTGCGCCAAAAGAGAATTGTGATTTTAAGTGAAGTGAATTGCAAACAGTACAAGAACACTTTGGTATCACATTTGGCGACTTATCGCTCAGTTGGCCCCACAAAAAGTCTCCAAATCCCAACGACCCCTATTTGGCCAACATTTCATTCAAAGTTATTATTTTCATTTTAATATATTTTAAAGTTTGCTTGTTGACTTTAGAATACTGGTCCATACTATGACTGTGAACTGAGATTACTTAACTTATGTGACTAATACTCGCTTATATAATAAAATAATTTTCCATTAAAAATAATTAAAGTCGTTAAAGTGCTCATATACAGGCTTATTATGGTTTACAAATTGTACTGGAAAGAATAAGAGTTGAAATTCGTAGTAATTCATTTGTTGCATTCACACCTAACATGGAGTTCCATATTATCTTCTTTTTCACTTCTTAAACCAACTCCAATGCTTATCCTGCAACCTGCCATAAACATTAAGAATAAGCATTCATTAAGAAATAATATTAGAAAAACGATTAAATGAATAACTTCAACATAAACATTCATTAAAGTTTCAATCCATTATCAATTTGAAATGAAACTGCGAATTTCTACAAAATCATTGCAAATGTCTTTCAATTTACTAACTGAATGTAAAATGTTAAGATTAGTTGCTAAGCATTTTTTAAAATAGCAATTTTTTTTCCCACTTAACTCTTATTTCACATGAAAATAACCAAAATAAAATCAACTTAATTCAGGGATGCACAGACTACAAAAATTTACGCAAAAGTTGTAAAAGTTAAAATTTTTATTTAAAAAAAAGGTAATATGGCAGGTTTTTTTTTTTTTTTTCAGATATTAATTTTTAGATTTTGACAAAAGTAAAAATATGATCAAGCACTAATTTAAAAATATTACAAAAAGAAATTATTAATTGTCGATTTAATCAATTTCCAAACTCGCAAATTTAGCCCTATAATTTAATCTTCTTAAAAATTTTACGTTATAAGGCTTATAACGAATAGCGTGCTTTCATGACTATCTTTAACATTTAAAACAATAACAATAGATGTAGGATTGGGGGAAAATATCACTGATTTTTTATACCGTTCCGAAAATTTTAGTCACAATCACCTCTGGACTTCAGTCTGCCTGAAAAGAACCATCTTTTCATTGTAAACGATAAATATGCCACAAAATTGCAATAGTAATAGTCATTTTAAATCTTGTGAAGTGATCGGCACTGTATATCCTCGACAAATTAGAATGTCAGCTTCCAAGTCACTCATCTGTAGCATATTGTACACTTAACAACTTAGGTTGTTCCCACAAATAAAAATCTCAACTCTGCTGACTATCAGTAGTCATTGTAGCATTTATTACAAGAATCCATCACAAATGTTATGCGAGTACCAAAAACATATTCCGCCATTTCGTTCAAAATCATGTTCATAGCTCAATATGAGATCTGTCAAATAGGACAGACTATCATGAATTAACGAATTTTGGGCTTTTTAGTTGTACAATTATAATATATTGTCCATTTTCACAGTCCTCTTTTATTTGAATAAATTGAGATAAAGCACTTAGTCAAGTAAAAGTCGAAACACATTCCGCTTTAAAATTGAGCTTAATAAAACAGATGGGATCGTTGCTAGATGATACATCAGAATGCGGAAGCATATTTAAATCAATACAACACATACGCGAAGAAAAACATGTTCAATCATTATCAACAATCGAAAACATTTGACCACAGCATTTTTTTGACATAGCTACTAATTAAAGTGAACCAAATATTAAAACACGTATTAAATAAAAAAAAGTGCCTGGTTCCACATGCTTTATTTGCTTTCCATTAATATGAAATGAAAAAAAAAACTTTTTTTTTTTGAACGAATCCACTGTAGAGTGAGTTTACACAGTCCACAGTTTTATCAGTATATGCATTCTTGACTTAAAAGGACGTGTAGGTAATAATATTTGACGATAGGATTAAGCAACATCAACGTTACTCATCCACATTTATATGCTATTTTACTTCTAAGACAATATTCACGACGTTTTGAATGCTGATGTAACTTCCTCTTTAAAAGGCTCCATAAATATTCTATTGAATTAAGGTCTGACAATTGTGATAGCTACTATAAAATATCTATGTTGTTAAGCTAAATCTATAAAAATTTTAAGGATAACTTTTGATCATTTTGTATTCTTTAGTACTAGCAAAATAATTAGCCATGTTTCTGAGCATAACAACCTTTGACACTGTAAATTTGTTTACATCGCTTTGGCCACGATTTGAATGCACGTAATATCACTTATTTAAGGATTTTCTTCACTTCTTCTCGAAATAGCCTGCATTTTTAAATATTCCCACAAAAAATAATCACATGGTCCAACATTAGGACTGTTTGGCATCCTCCGATAAGGCTTTGTGAATTGCACTTTCTCTTCGTTGAGGTATTTCCATGCACTTTAAGCAGATGGAAAAACCATCATCAAAATTTGGATAAAATCCCCTTTAAAAAAAAAAAAAAAAAACTTAAATTTTTTTTTTTTAAATGTAGTAATTTGAAGAATTGATTTTAGTTTCTGGCTGCACAAAACGAGTGTCAATAGCTTCCTATTTGCAGAAATACCCATGTAGACCATGACACTTTTTTTGGATGGGTTTTCAAGTTTTAGAATACATATCTTGACTTCTACTTAGGTATTGCACTTTAGATATTTCGCTTTTATCTCAAAGAAGAATCCAGGCCACATCAATTGTCACTAATTTTTGTGATCTATCCCTTCAAAGAAGGTTGTAGAGGCACCATAAACACTGCCACTGCACCATTACTTATATAGCTTATCGCTGAATGATGGCACATGGGTTTATGCATGCCTTTTTTTTCTTTTTATTGTAATATATATGTGCTTAATTCTTGCCTGTGGGAAGATTAACTTTAGAGATCCTCTTAGTGAGACGTTGTATGAAAAGTTTTGCCAGTTTGCTTCATTGCAATTTTTTTTTAAATGCATGACTTCGATTAAAATGTCACAAAAACAAATTGTCAATATATCTATAACTTAAAAGGAAAACGTTTCAACTTATAGTAGCAACTAACATCAAAAGTGATTCCTAAGAGTCTTTCGTTACCCTGAACTTCATTGGAACCCGTTATGTATAGCTTGTTGCATTTTGTAATAAAGTAAGCCATCCATATTGATAGAATCGAATAAATTAAAAACACATTATTTCAATGACTCCACAAGTGTGTTAATGTAAATTGATAATTCAAAAATAACTAATAAAATAATGCATTCAATAAAATTTTCTTTTCCAATACTCTTGACAAATCATGGAGATCATTGTACTTTTCCAATTTTAAGGGAATTTTCTGGGCAATTCCAATTTGCTTCCTTTACAATCTTGCTACAAAAAATCAATTTGAAAAATTATGCCAAAGATAAAAACGAGCTTAATTTCAAAACAGCACCATTGTTTTTTTTTTATAAAAATTCCAACTGAAATCAATGATAATGTGCCTTGAATTATTGCGACTGAACTCTCATACGCATCAAGAAATTTAAATTTTTTAGGAATTTTTCTGTTATTTTAATTATTCATTTCAAAATTCATGAGTATTTTAATAGATATCTTACCTTACCTTGCACTGAAGGTGTGTTATTTTTGTAATTGAATCATTTTGCATTATAGACATTTATGAGTTTTTATACATTTTTTTTTATTCGAAATAAAATAAATGTTTTTCTCTTTGATTTTATTTAATTACCTTTAATTTCTCTACCAATTTTCAAAAGTATTTATTATCACTTTTTTAAACATATATATTTTTATTATAAAGTTAAATGTTTCATTAAAATTTTAAGATTTTTAGTGTTCTATAATATAATCGCTAGAAAAATGTATTTTATGGAAAACCGTGAATTGTGTCCAAAATGCTTGAAAAATTAAATTTTATAATTGACAGAAATTATAAAACAAAATGGATTGAAACTTTATACATACACTGCACTAATATTTTTTTTAAAAAATCCAATAGTAAAACATATTTAAAATTAATTTAATCAGGATTTGAATGGTTTCATTTACAGCAAAATCTAAACTTTTGCAAATAAAATGTAAGGTTCAACAAAAATAACTAATATTTCAACATTCGTATAATGTGTTTTTAAATCCACAAATTAAAACACATATTTTTAATTTTTTTCTTTTATGAAATCAATTAGAAAAACTTAATGTCATTTTATTTTAGAAATACTTAAAACACACAATAAATCAAAACATGAAAACTTTTTTTTTTTTTATTTAAAGGAAGTCCATATAAAGACAATTGCATATTGGTTTCAAATGACAATACAACGCACAGCATTTTAAAAAGAGATTAACTTCATTTGAATATACAAACTTCTATTCAAACATTTGAAAAAGCTACGAGACTATATATATCGAAAAGTTAACTGCAGTTGTAACAAAGCAATGCATTTCAGGCACTAATAGTGATATGACTTAAAACAAATCATTTACAGTAAAGTTTGGGATATTCAGTCTTATTTGACTTTAAAAAGAACAGAAAATAAATTGGTAACTCTATACAAGAAATGAAATACAATAAATTACAGGAGAAAACAATGTATAAACCTGCAATGAAAATTCAATAGACATATTCCTCACTAATGTTAAAAAAAAAAAAAAAAAAAAAAAAAATTCAAATAAAAGAGGTCTTTAAGGGTCTTAAAATTTAGGGATCACATTATAAGAAACTATTACAGAACTACCAACAACAAGTTTTATTTGAAAGCATGGCTTATCTCTAAGATTCCTAGTGCAAAAGTTTCATTAAGACAGCTTTATTTTATAAAAAATCTTGTTATGTAGAAAATATTTTCTAAAGCCCCCAAAATATTATCATAAAAAGATTGTTAAGACAGATTTTATAAAACATCCAACAATTTTTTTTTCTTTTCCGTTTGTTTTGTTTTGCTTTTATTTCGTTATTTTTACTTATCATAGTTTGAAAATTCATATACTACATTGATAAAATTAAAAAAAATTTCGTTTTAAAAATAAACAAACATTTTTTTTAATGAAAAGAGCTTTTTATTAGATTTGAGGTTTTTTTTTTATTTTATTATTTTTTACTTATTTAATTTGAAACATAGTACAGAATGCACTTCATGCTATATTATTAATAGAAATATTTTAGCTGTTTTAATTTGCTTAACTATTTTTTCTGGTCTTTCCAGATTTTTTTTTTTTTTTTTTTTTTCAAATGAGCCCACATTTTTATTTTTAATCAATGTTTTAGAACACTATTTCACTACAAAAGAGCTTGAACATTTGAAAACTAAAAACCTTTAATACAGGCACAGAAATATTGTTGCACTAAATTAAAAAATAGCTTTATATTCTACTTTTCATTTAATCAATTGTTTAAATATTTAAAACTAATAATTTTAATATTAAAATAAAACAGAAAATTCTACATCTTTCATAAAATCGGAGCACATCAGATGCCTTTCGCGTTGATCAAAAATTTTCAATAATCTAATCCTAAACAACATATTTGAGACTTTGATGAGCAATTGTTCTTCCTACCGGCATACATTTCTCAAAATACATCTGAATAATTAGTTACAAGAAATAACTAAAAAAAATTAAGTTTGCTTAAATACCACAATATTGTTATCCAAGTCTTCAAAATAATAAAATGTTATTTATAAATGATACTTTTTACTATGTACAAATGGATTAGATACACAGCTGGGAATGCTTCACTAAAAAAAAAATGTACAAGCATTTCAATGTATGCAATGGCAGAACACATTGTGAGCAAGTTTTCCTGGGGTGCCAAGTAACTCCAATACAAACACACATATTACAACTGGTTGCCATGACAACTGGACAGCACAAAAGCAAACAATGTTAAATGGAGGTACAATACACCCCAATTTTTTCTCCACTTTAGAAAAGACCTTTCTTTTTCTCCTTTTTCTTTTCTTTGCCATCCAATTGCCTGGAAAAAAAGTAAAAGCAATTTTTAGGGTGCAAACAAAAGCATCTACTGTTCACTCCACTGCTGCATGCAATTATTTTCTAAGCTGAGCATTAAAAATAATTAAATACAATAGTGGGAGTTAAATAAGCAATTAGTAGCCCTAGCTTTGTGAAAAGAGATCAGTAACACTATGAATAATTTACAAATAATTAATATAATAATGAAGAAGTTAAGTGTATAGGAAAAACTGTATGTTATGAATTTATCTAATGGGTGAACTTTACTCAATATGTTAATTTTTTTTTTTTTATCAAAAAGAGAACTTAATCAAAGGATCAACATAAGGCATATTAATTTATTAGTATTAAAAACTAATTAATTTCTTCTTAAATTAGTTCATTAGAATAAGTTTGTTCAATTAATTTCCAATATATAACGTATATAAATAATAAAATTGTTTTTAAATAGTTCATAACTAAGTAAATGATTTCATAGAAATAAAATGCTGAGAAACAGTTCTCACTTTAACTCTTCAAATATCAATAAATAACTAATATGCAATGTATTTACATTTATAAACAATATATTATAGAACAATATATATTGCTGTATCTAATATACAAACAGTAAATAAAAAAGAAGGAAATATCCATGTTGTGATATATATTTTATAATTACAATGATCTAGATTTATATTAAATTTTAAAATTCAGTACAAAAATCTAGAGTTACATATTGTTCTTAAAATTCATGAAAAGTTAAAAAATTTCAATTAAAAATATCTTAGAAAACTTTTGCAGTATTAGAGACTGAAAATGAGAGAAATCAATAAGTGGATTTTATATATATATATATAAATTTACACTACATTTAATTTCAGTCTTAAATATTTCTGTAATATTGACTTTTAAAAAACTAAACAATTGTTTTATTAAGTTCGTAAGCAATTATATTAAAATAAAATTTTACATAGCTCTATACATTAAAATTATAAATGTTAGCAGTATATGTAATAAAAAAAATTCTCAATTATATCTTCATACATTTCGAATAAGATAACACTCTAAAAATAAAAAAAAATTCCAATATTTGTAGGATGTAAGAAGGGGAGTGAAAAAAAAAACTTTTTAATTGAACTAATATTTCAATAACAAATATGCACTTAGAAATTTTGTCTAAAAAATGCTGTATTATCTAATACATTTGGTAATATATTATCATAGCATTATTATTAAAATTTATCTTAATTACATCTTATTAAAAGAAACAAACTTCAACTTCACGGTAAAAATTAAAAACTTATAGAATGAAAAATTAACTTCAATCATAAAAATTTTAATGTGATTAAGTTTTCCTTTAATGAAATCATACATATTATAACTTAAATTTATTCAATCAAATAATTTATAAATTGGAAATTTCTTATCTAAAGTTTTAAGGGTCTAATAAATTATATATAAATTTAAGCAATATAAAACAAAAATTATATCTCAGTTCACAAACTAAAAACTTAAATTTAAGAAAAATCATAAGGGTTAATGAAAGTTATAAAGATAAATAGGATTATTCAAAGCTCTTAGTAAGAAACATCAAATAATTAAGCAAGCAGCAAATGGGAAGTAAAACCTCAAATAATGAAAATCCGAATATTTGATTATATACAGTAATTAAAAGATTAAATATTTATTAGTGTCTGAAACAAGATATTCTTTATATAGAAGCTGAACATTAAAAAGGTAACTATTTATACATTTTACATATTTTTATCCGAAATGTCAAGAACAATCCATACAATAAAGCAACACTAATAAATCTATGCAATTATTACTTTGATTAAATCTGAAATAATGTGCAATACAATTCAGAATCAAAACATATTTATTTCTAATACATAAATTTAAGAAATTAAATCAAAATATAATATTAATTGAAGTTTTTTTTATCTAATGATATATCAAAATATTTAATACATTGTATGTTAGTTAAAAAAATATTTAGATACTGGTAAGCTTCACATTCCTCAAAAAAGTAAAATTTAGTTTATTAATTTAATTAGCTCACAACAAACGTTTTGTAGCTTCAATTCTCAATAGAAAATTCAAGCAGTTACAATGCAAACCAAAGCACAAGCTATTAGTAATTTACTGGTTGTTCAATAAATGCAAAAATTTATACAGATAAAAAAACATTTTAAAGACAGCTATTATTCATTTAACAGAAAAGGTATTATATATTATTAAAAATTAATCATACTAAAGAAAACTTACTTGCTATCCAATACAATAAATGGTTTTGTAATATAAACAATCATAATATATTAAAGAAATGTATTTAGACATTTTATTTATAATACAGCTGTGGTAAAATACAGAAACAAGTATATAATCAAAAACCAAATAAATTTATTTTCAATGTATTTTTTTTTTTTAATCAAAGGAAACAATTAAACTCAAAAGAAAAATGTCAGTAAAAATTTGAAATAATATGAACAAAATAATTTGATTATGCAAACGAATTTTAAATTAATAAATACATTGGTTATAAATTAATATTTTTAATTAGGATAAAATGAATATAAGATTTACAAACAACACCTCAAACAAAAACAAAAAAATCATCTATGCAATATATACTCAAAATAATTTTTATTTTTACACCTAGGTAAAAAAAAAAAATAGACATGGCTTAAATAGATATCAGATTTTTACAGCTTCTAATGTATATTGTACATAAATTTACTTATTCAATTAGGCATCTCAATGTCTTTTGTCTATTTTGGGGTTATTCTCTATGTTTGTAAAAACCTTATGATCAACAACTCAATTTAAGAGAATAGAAGTAGATTTAAATATAACATTGCAAATTCAATTCCTTTACAATCAGCATAAAATAAAATAAAAATATTAAAAAACTTTAAAAACAATATTTGTTTCTCAGAACAAGATCTGCAACACATGTTGAATGTAATCTTAAAAAAATACCATATAACATATATGACAAAATATGGTTAATTCAATGAAAGAACATAAGTACTTACAATAGCCATGTCCAATTTAAATGCATTTATAACATATATATATATTTAATTTAAGGAATACATATTGATTATGAAAATTTCTAATGAAAGTAAGAGATAACACTAAATATACACATATACATACATTATATATTACCAGTGAATAATTTACAGATCACAAACATATTACAACTACAAACACACAATCACAAACGAAAAAAATGTTTTTAATAGAACTAACATATTTATTATAGATATTTTATAAACTTCACAAATTATACGCATTATAATGAACAAAAAATATATTTGTGTTATTTCTTTGATATTTATTCTACAACGCAGATTTTCTCAATCCTAAAAATAAATATATAATCCTGAATACAAATTTTATAATGAAATCAATAGAAATCCATTAAAAATTTTTATTTCTTGAGTTATCTGTTTAATTACAATCTCTTACCAAATTAACACACAAACTAAACAAAAATTTACAAATTAGCATAACAATTTTGTGCGTAATTCTGCTAAAAAAAAAAAAACACAAAATAATACAAAAACTGCAAATCAAAACAATTATATGGGCTCAAATGAGTTGTGTATTTCTAATATTTTTTTTTTTTTTTTTTTTTTTAAGCAATTCAACTTAATAGATAAGAATTAGTTTTATTTAAACTTAGATTTCAAATAAATATAATATATTGTATAATCTGAAAAACATTAAATTTTTAAGAATTAATTTGAACAGTTTGAAAAGCTAATAATTATAATAAAAAAGATATTTTTATTTGTATTGAAGAATAATCTCAGAAACATACAAGTTTAAGGTTTTAATCTTAGTAATATACAATATTATATTCTTAAATAATATTTTTAATTTCAAATTTATTGTAAAAAATAATAGTCAATAAAAATGTGTTTTAAATGTGTTTGTATAGATAAAAGTATGTTATTTATTTTTTAATTAATTTTTTAAGCAAAACACACTAAATTATAGGATTTCAGTGGTTACTTTAATGCAATGTTTCTAATTATTTTTATAAAAAATTTTTAATAACCCTTAAATACTTTAAAATAGACCAATTTCCTTAAAATTAGCATTAAATGCATAATATTATAAATAACTAATTAAAACATTTGTAATATATTTAAATTATAGTGTTATAGTATAATCTAAAAAAAAGAAAAAAGTAATATTTTTCATCTGAAAAGTTAAAAAATTAATTAACCCAATACATAATTTTATAATGTATGAAATATTTAGAAATTACACAACTCACAGCACATAATAAAACATAACATGAAAAAGCATTTTACTTAAAAAGAAAGGCAGTCAAATTTTTGGTTTTCAGTCGTGGAGTATTTCTTGCTGATCCAGATACTGTCCTGTTGATGGCAAAATATATGAAAACAAAAAGATGGAATGTAAAAAAAAAGGACAAAAATAAATATCTATTTAAAAACTTCATAAGCCAAATGCGAGACAGAGCGATTTATTTGCTTTTAATGAAATGATAATATAATAGTAATACAGAATAGTTTTATGAGATTTTATAAATTAAAGCTATTTTGAAACAAATTTTGATTAAAATAAAATAACGTATTTGTAACAAGCTTAAGTTTAGTTTTTATAAAATTAGCAATTTTTAAAAATTAAAAAAAATATATATATATATATAATAAATAGTTAAACGTTTAAAAGCAACCGTAAAACTATAATAAGGAGTGGAAACAAAGTGATATTAACCTTATAATGAAATTTTTTTTTTTCACTAAGCAGAAATTTTTTTTTAGTTAAATTATATGGAATCTTGTTTTAAAATATATAAAATTTAATAAATATGCAGATAATTCTATCTTGTGCAAGTAATCATATGTTTCTGAAAAACAGGGTGGGAGAAAATTGAAAGGGTGCAAGTATTAACAAAAACCAAAATGCAAACAAAAATAATAAGGATGCACAAATTCCAAATGCTGGAGAAATGGAGAAGCAGGCAAATCAAAATACAATTCAAAACAGTAAAAATCAACATAAAAAAAAATATATTTAAAATTCATTTACATGTTGTTGCCAATAAACTGAATTTTAACTCGCCAATATGTTAAATATGAACTTATTAATTTATTATAAAGTAAAATAATTTTCTATAGTCTTTATCTTTGGGAAAATCTAACATTTACTAGAAGAAAAAAATCTTATCTATATAAAATATAGTATTAACAAATAAAATATTTGAAAAAAATTTAAGTTGGAATGTGACCAAAAATTATTTCAGAATATATTTATTTTAAGTTTAAATTAGAACACAGGTGGACACCTTTGTCCTGAGCTTAAAACTCGAAGTATTTATATTAATTAATCCCCAAATAAATATAAAGTACAAAAATACCACATATACATGCATTAATATCAACACATGCTTACAATCAACAAAAAGCCTACAATTTAATATATATATACCTGCTACAAATTTTTGTCAAATGATAAGTAATTAAAAAATAAAATGGTGTAACATTTCAGAAATTTTTCAGCTAAGGTTTAAATCAATCCTTTTAGGATTACTTTTAAATTAAAGATTTTTTTTTTTTTTTTTTTAAATTAAATGCTTAAATTGCTATCAGAGATCAAATAAAAGCCTTAGAAATCTCCAGATCTCAAATTGATTTTCGATGCAACTCTTTAATAATTTGTGAATACCAATGCACTTCTTATATTAAAAATTAAAGAACTTTACAAAAAACTGCACACTTACAGTAGCAGCTATTGTCAATTGTTGATTTTTAATGTTTTTGTTTAAAATGTGAATGACACATCACAATGGATATCCCAAACTGATACACTGATTAATAGTATCATTTACAGAGGAGGAAAATCAAAAAAATGATTTTCACAGCAGCTTTAGGGCAGTTTTACAACAGGGCAAATTGCATTTTCTCCCACTCTCTCTCAGTTATTTCATAGTAACATATTTTTCCAATTTCTTCTTCAAATTTCAAGGTATAAACTAGTTAATTTTAAATTATTTAGCAATTGTATGATTAGTATGAAATAAAAATGCATGATCGAATGCAATAGTAAATTAAACTGCATCATTTCATAAGGTATCAGAAATTCATTAAACTAATTTACTGATGTAACATTAACTTCAAGAAACAAATTAAAATAGAATGTTAAAAACTAATTTTTATTTAATGAACAGATAGTAAAACAATAATTTAATAATAACTTTTTATTTAATATCTATTAATAAATACATCTAATACTGAATTGGATACATTTCAATAATGGATGTATTTATTAATGCATTTTGTATCTTTTAAAGGCTAACAATTTTTCTTTATGCTTATGTAGCTTCAATTTTTTTTGAATTCTTAGCAGTGAATAATTTAAATGAAAATATTGTATCAATTTCTAATGGATTTCTTATAAGAATATGATTATTAAATAGGAAAAATATATTAAACTTTTCTCTGAATTTTGTTTTAACATGCTATTTTTACATTAAATATTTTATTTAATTGAAATACAAATTATTTTAAATATTGTAGTAAATAAATTATTTAAGAAAAGTATTGTAGTAAAGAAATAAAAGATTCATTTAAAATTTAAAAATATCAAGTGATATATACTAGTTTCGACTAAAAAAATTCTTATATGTTTACTATAAGTTGTTTCTATTTGTATAAACAAAAGTAGCATTTCTAAAAAAAAATCAAATCTAAAATTATATGCATCCCAAATTAAAAAAAAAATCTGTAACTCATAAGAAGAATTAACTATTATGTAAAGGTAAATAATGGATAAATATGTTTTTAAATAAATATTATTTAACATATCTTTACAGAATTTTATTATTTCTACATATAATATGGTATTGGTAGATATTCTGTGGTAAAAGAATATGCTTACAAAATTCAATTCAAATAATAAATGGGAAACAAAGAATTGCTTCAATCCTTCAACTTACAGATTACAGCCAATTTGTAAATGTTTATTAAAAATGCAATTATATTAAAATTTAGATATATATAAACAAGATAAATAAAAGGGGGTAGAGAAGGTATATTAGTTCTAAAGAAAAATTCAGCAATTTATAAGAATTAAAAAATTTAGTGAGGAAGTGGAAAAATTAAGCACAAATGTAAAAAATATTAACATTTGGAAATAATTTAAATTTAATACATTTATTTATAATAGTTATTGTAAAAAAAAAAAAAAAAAACAGTTTATGTTCACCAACAAATTATTTATTTTATTTGTTCTTATAAAGGCAATAGATGGCATGGCGATAATAGTAAAGTTAGTAGTCGATAGTTAGTAAATGTATATTCTAAAATAAATATCTTGACAACTAAACAAAAATGATGCAGTTTAATAAATCTACCATTGTTTTTAGATTAAGAGAATAATAATAATGAAATTAAAATAAAAATAAAAAATGTAGGTTCATGTTTAAATAAAATAAACATGATACTAACTTAATTGTTTTTACATTATTACACAACTATAATTTCAAAAAAAAAATTACAATGATTTTATAAAGTCATTTATGAATTTAATACTGCCTACATTCCTGCTGGACAACCTTGTTATACATTTTTAATGAATTATGTATTTTCCTTGTACAAAAATAATATCTGACTAATCGTTAAAAACACCTCACAAAAATTTTATGTAATATCACACAACAGTCTAAATGCACCATGTTGCAGATTGCATAAAAGCATTAATTATCAACAGATTTAATAGCTACTTATATAGATGGAACCTAGAAAGATCAGTAAATCTTTAGCCAAATATCTCATTAATTAGTTAAAAATATCTGTAAATGTTTGTTCACTTATAAGATTAAAAGCATTAAAATTAAATCTAAAATTTAGAGATCAATGTAAATATTGTGATGCACTAAAAGCAAGTAAACTTGAATTTGTCATTGCTATAGTCCAATATAAAATTTATTGTCAACATTTATTTTTTTGATGGAATACAATAGTTGTCAATTTAATATTAGCTTAGTGGCTGTGATTCTTTATTTATAAAAATTCAACGAATAAAAAATATATTGCACTACACTATTTCCTTATTATTTCAAAGAAAACATTAATGAATTGTTAATCTAAAGCATTGCATTAAGGCTTCTTTTTTACTAAAATGGCAATCTGTAAATCAAATAAAAAAGCCAAATGATATAACTTTTCAATTCAAGGCATTGAATTCATTTTAAGGAAGAATATAAAATGAAGCATTGCACATAACTGAGAAGTACCTGTCCAATTGGTGAAAGAGGATCAGGTTAGAGTGAAGTAGGTGGATCACCAAACATTTTCAAAAATTTCTTTGAAGAGAAAGGAGTACAGCAAGCAGAGAAGATTTTCTGACCCAAACTTAGCCTGAATTATAAGCATCACATATTTTTAACATCTTAAGCATTTCTCAACATACTTAAATTTATTCCCCTTTTGTTTAAAATACATAACATAAATGAACTTTATTGAATCAATGAGACAAAGAAATTTATTTAACTTATTTAGTTGAGAAAGCAATAATATATGAGCTTTTTTTAATCAATGAATTATTTAAATATTAAAGCAAATATTAAATTAACATAAAACTAAAATACAAACAAAAAGTTCAATATTGCAGCATGACATATTTGTTTTAATTAACAATTACATCGAAATCTTCTGAAAACCTTATATTAATATTAATACAGCTAGTTATTTAACAAAAATTATAAATTAGGAAACTTTTTCATAACAATATGCAAAAATATAACTATGCACAGTATAATGACATAACAGAAATTTTCATTTCCTCCCCTTAAATTGATATAAAACTAAGCTTTACTTCATGAATTATTTTAATAATAAAAATAATTTAAAATTTAATAGTCAAATAATTTTGATTTTTTTTTAAATACTCGTTTAATTAATGTTGCAATAATGAAAGTAAAAGTTCTTATTTTATCTTAAAATGCTTTGATAAGTGTCAAATGGAATTATTTATTTTAGATCAATATTTCCAATGAAATTTCTTCTACTAAGCTATATATTTTAAGCTTGAATCCTTGAAATACATTTATTAAATGCCTTTTAATCAGAGTTACCATTTTGGTAACTTACCAAAAAGGAAGTTCGATAAAATTAAGAGATTTAAAGGATATTTACACTTAAAGTAACATATTTTGAAAATATTCTCATTTATTATATTTAATCTAAAAAAATTATATGAGTGAGTCAAACATTATTCTTTTAAGTTAAAACATATTTTATAATAGTAACTATCAATCTAAAAGCTGGTTCTATAATCGAAAACTTTTATCCACATATTAAAAAAAAAAAAAAAGTGTTTTTATTACAATATTATAATAATTATTTTAAAAGAAACAAAATAAAAACTTTCATTAATAACATTTACATAACTTCATTCATTACAAAGAGGATCAATACAGAAAGTACTGGAAAAACCAAAAGAGGGCTTTTGCATTGCTAAATAAATTACATAAATCAAATTCAAATTTCTTGATAAAGTTTACAAATAATAAACAAGGCATTCACATTACATAGCTAGAGCCAGCATAGATAAACAAAGTATCCAAATATATTTGAAAAATTTTGTGGATTTAAAATAATAATTAAAAGTAAATTTAATAAAATAATTATTTTTAATAATCCAGGTTCTTTAAACAAAGAAAAGACTTGTTTATCTACTTCTGGCATAACACATCACAATTGCAGACAAGACATAACATGGATAAGCACAAATGGGAGTCAAACACATCAATGACACAATCATGCACCTTGCAGAGAAATCAGAAATTAAGAGTGATATCAGCATAACACATTTCAATTCACAACATAAGGGGAAGGTTCAAACATTCTCAATATATAACCTTACTATTAAATAAAATTGAATAAAGATGCTTCAAAAATATAAAAAAAGCATATAATGAAACCATTTTATAATTTTCTTTTCAGAAAGTCTTACTATATATTATATCAGGAGGGGGAAAAAAAGGTTGAATAGAGCTTTATTAAGAAGCTATTTATTATTTAACTATTTATCATGTAAGAAAAAGTATGCTAATTAAAATAATTATAACAATACTGAAAAGTACTTACTCTTTGGAATTGTTGTCCATAGTCATTCTTTTGAAAGCATCTTCTACATCTTTGTTGGCTACTTCAAACTGACTTTTCTCTTTTTCAAATGCCTTTCTCATTTCTTCTAATTCTTGAGCCTGCTTAGCTAAGCTTAACCTAATCTGTTCATGTCTTTTCTGAAGCTATTAAATAAAAATAAAATATACGAACTTTAGATTTACTAATATCAAAATAGAAAAAAAATAAAGCTGCACATTTAATAATTTGACTCCTCAATGATAGCTGTAATTTAATTTCTAATTCACTTTTTCCCTTCTCAATTAATCTTGACAAAGCATATACCTTTGAGTTTTTCCACCAGCTTCATTGGAACTTAAAAAATACTTACATCACTTTCAGAATCTTTAAGCTTTTGTCGTTTTTCTTTCACTTTTAGCTCAAAAACTTGTTCCATTTCTTGTTCCATTCTTTTCATTTTATTTTCATGTTCTTTCTTCTCTTCCTCTAGCTGATCTAATGGATTTCTAAAAAAAAAAAAAAAAAATAAAGTTTCCATCAAAACAATAATGAAAATTTAATTTTTTTATTTTATATAATTAGTTATATGAAACCATTAAACTTATATACCATTTAAACTTATATATTTAGTTCCATGAACAAATAAGGATATACTAACACATCTGGAAACTGTTGAATATAATTTTTTTTAAGAGTTAAAAAAAGTATGTAAAGTTATACTATAAAAGATAAATATGTAATTATATATATTTTATAACAAAATTTCACATCTAATCTTTACTAACTACAAAAGTTATCAATGAGTACCCTGAAATTTTCGAAACTATATGTTAGATTTTCTAAAATTGTATATGGAACAAGTTAGATCTAATTCCTCTAAAAACTCATCTCACATTTAAAAGGCATTTTAAACTTATCTTATATTAATATATATATTCAAGAATGTTCAATTCAGAGATGGAAGGATAGTCATTTTTTGAAAAAATTTATATTCAAATGAGTAATGTAAAATATTTGGAACAGGAAAAATCAAATTGTTAAATTTATTAGAAATTTCAGAAGGAAATCACTCAATTTATTAAGACAAATGTAATCCCAATTAAAACTGATGTATTAAGAATATATATCAGGAAAATAATACATTTATCTAGTTTCCATTTCAAAACATTTTACAATAATCAATATGTGCAAAATTAAAATTAGCTATGATAATAATTTAATATTTAGACTTTTGCTAATGATACAGCCAAATCAGTTAACAGAAACAGTGAATATTTTGATTTCATATTTGATTTATTGAGTATATTAAAGAAAATATTTGTTTTTGAATGCAAAAATTAAATAATCACAATTTAGCATATAAAGATTGAAGATTTTATGGCTAAAATACATGATCTATATAATGAGGTGGAAAATGATAAAAAAAAAAAAAAACTTACTTATTACAAAGTCTAGCTGGTTTACCATCAGAGCCTACTCCAGCTAATTTCCTACATCTGAAATTTTCATAATGTACACTGTTTGTAACATCTTTCAAGTCTTGCATATGTGTCCTGAATTAAAAAAAAAAATTATTCATATATAAGAAAGACATAAATAGAAATTAAGAAAAAGCATTATAAAATATTTTATTAATTGAGAATAAAGTAACAAAGTATTTTTATAATAATACATGACACAAAAATCAATGGGCAAACGACATACTGACTAGGAACCAATGAAACAGTAATGTCTCTAACCCTCCTTATCAGAATTCCTGATAGCAAGAGTTTTAATTTAGATGGCTATTTAACTAAATACTATTATTATGAAAAAATAAAGGTTTAATTTTGTAAAATTTAAAGCTAAAACTAAAAATCAAAACTACACCAGTTACACATTGCCAATCAGTTACATTACAAGACAAACGCAGTTACATTACTCAATTTTTGATAAAAAAATTTTAATAGTTGACATCTTATGAAATAATCGAATTGTTTTGTCTATTCTGCCATAACCTAATATTGGATATTTCAAAATAGATAAGGAGAATGGCATAACAGCAAGACTGTTGAAAAATTTAAACAATGCCAAGATGAAATTTATTAGAAATTCAGTGTATAAGCATTTGATTAAAAGCAAATTACGACAGCAAAAAAGTGATGTAGATGTCACGATGTTGATGAAATACATTGTTATACATTGTTAAATAACAATCAGGGCTCTATAATAATGGGCTCTTTTTTATAAGATTTTAGTATTTATTTTTCACATCTTAAATATTCATTTATTTATAAGAGCTAACAACCAATTCAAAAAAAATTTACACTTAAGTAATTTTAATTTACTAAATTAATAGAACAATACAGTTACCTTAAAGCATATTCCTTAATGCTATGAAATCACAATGTTCCATGTTTTCAACTGTAAAAAAAAAAAAATATATATATTACATATATAATTCTCCTTTTTTTTTTTTTGCATTAAACTATTTCTAGCATTGAATAACAATACCTTCAGCCACACCCCAAGGATATCTGCGACCTCTAACATGTTTGCCATTCACATCAATAATGGTATTGCTTCCAACAACGGCAAATGGTACTCTGTCCTAAAAATAAAATAATAATAACAATCAACACATTAATTTCATAGAAAATTATTTTTAAAAAGCACATCAATGTAGCCAAATACTGATAAACTTCTCAGAACTACATGCCAAACCAATTTCCTCTAACACAGTACTTTTTTTTTATTATCTTGTTTGTTTTTTGCATTTTCCTGCATTTTTGTTCCATCAGATCTAACTTTCATGCTAAAATGTTTAACTTGTATTATCAGATTTGTTTTTTTACTACAAATATATATAATTTTTTTATTATTATCCTTCATTTGTTTTCTTCTACAATCAATCAAAACTAACTCTTAAGCATAAACCATGATAAATATTTTTATCGTTTTTTTTTTTTAACCACTGTCACTTATTATTTATATCTTCAACAATTTTTATGAAATTTTATAGATTAGCATTCCAATTTATCTTTTTCTTCTCCATTATTTAAAAACATAAGCATTTTTTAATATTAAAACAAAGTAATGGGGGAAAATTAAAAAAAAAAAACATCGGCTGTAACTTTAATTACAAAAAAGCATACATAGCTATCAAAGCAGCAGAAGTTATCTTTTTTATCAATCAATCATAAATATTTTGTTATACCAGTTTTTAAGAGCCTGAAAAGTGAAAATGATATTCAAAAAATAAAATATTTGTATTAAATTTAAATATCGTTAATTTGTAATCACAAAAAAACAAATTATATATATGTTATATAAATTAATGTAAATTCCACATGTATAAATTTACTTTCATAATTTTCTGTTGTCTGTTTTCATCTTCATCGTCATCACAGTCAGGGAATTCATATATCTTTATTTGATTTTGTGCAATTTCACTCAGAATCTAAATAAAAAGCTTAATATCAGATTTAATATATTAAAATTATAAACAGGCAAAATTCTAATATTAATTTATGATCATATGAAAAATCACAGAATTATGTTCAACAGGTAAAGTATATGCTGAACTAAATTTCTGCATTTACAGCATAGAGTTGCTTTATAAAGTTAAACTTATACATATAGAAAATTAAGTTTATAGAATTTCTATTATTCTATTTTTTAAAAGTGAAAAATGAATTTAAAGCATTATGAGAAGCTTACTGTTTTCTTGAAATGATGGCACTCTTCCGGAGTCATTGTATCTGCTTTGGCAATGATAGGAATAATGTTGACTCTGTCATGTAGCCTTTTCATAAACTCCACATCAAGAGGTTTCAGACTAATAAATTTTCAAAGAAATTCAGGAAAAAGTAAAAATTTTTGAAAAGATGCAAGTAAATTTTTGCATCATACTATTAACAAATGCTCACAAAAAATATTTTTAAAAAACAAAATAAAATGAGTATTCTCAAAATTAATTATATGTATAATCTAATGATTAATGCTAACATATCTAAAAAATTTTATTAATACTAAATAATTTCCATCATATAAATAGTAGTACAAAATATTTTCAAATAGTAGTTTTCAGAATAATTTTGCATCTACAGTTTTATACACTCTACTTCAGTAGAAAGGATAGTTCCAAGTTTAAAAATTACAAACTATCAAAATGATTAAATGAGCTTTGTATTCGAATTCAGTTAAAATATTATTTATTTTCATACGTAATTTTATTTTCAGCTTTTGTATAATTACCAATTCTAAAAATGTTTATATTAACAAAAAATAAATGTAAATCAGTAATTTTCAATACATCAAAAACTTAATAAAATTATTTCATATAAGTAATTAAATAATCAATAAAACAAAAAGAAATATATTATTCAAGTAAAATTGGTATATTCTAATTGGCTTTTATTGGTGCTAATTCCAAAATAATAAAATAATTATATAGATATAATTAAATGAAAAACATATTTTATTAATTGCATAATATCTATTATACTATTTGCCTTTTAATGTCACCATACAGTACCTTTTCAGCATTTTTAATTTATTCAGGTGTAAATTTTCTTTTGAAAATGGCACATGATGAGTTATTTTATTATTATTATTTTGAGTTTATCCTGCCAATAATGTATTTAAAATAAATCTGAGAATCCATAACAATTCAACTATCATCCCTAATTGAAAATTAATAATTAGGGATGATAGTTGTAACATAGATAGTAAATACAAAAGTAAATTAATTAACTTTGATTTTATGCATAGACTGTAATTTCTCCAAAAACAAACTGGAAATTTTAAAATAAATACCTTGCAAAGACCAATTAAACACAATCAGCTTAATCTAATGCAACATAAAATTAGCTTCCACAATGACAAGTTATATATTATGCTCAAAGCTATATTTAAATATATGAATACAGCAAGAAAATACATGAATTTTATATTTTTACTTTGAACACCATACTGTATACCCAAATTTAATTTTCAATTTGGGCATAAATAGATAAAATAGCACTCCATATTTTCATTGGGAAACAATAAAAATATTATATCTTTTAATCATATTCTAGAATAGCCATGTACAGACTTGCCAAGTAACTCATTGTGATTTACGGCAGCGTCATCAAAAGGTATGAATATTAAAATAAATTATTTAAATATTTTGCCTGTATTACAAACAAATACTAAATAAAAAGACTTAATTATGCATTTATTTTTCCCTTTAATTTAATGTTAATTTTTATAGTAGCTAAATATAAAAATTAATGTAAATGTTGATTTTTGAAATTAATTTAATGTTAATTTTTATAGTAGCTAAATATAAAAATTAATGTAAATGTTGATTTTTGAAAAGATATAATCATTTACAATTCCATATTGAAAAGGCTTATTTAAAAATATATGTTAATATCACCGACTTATTCATGAATTTATAATCCACGTCTTTATAATCACAGGAATAATCCTTTAATTATGATCCCAGTAGGGATGAGTTAGCAATTGAATGAATTGTCTTAACTTTTATTTCATGTTTTCATCTTGCATGTCAATGAATTCAAGCTCTTTGATATGAATGCATTCATAAGCAAGATAACAATTGGATTATTAAATAAATATGGTCACTATTTTACTCATTCTAATAAGAAAGCAGTTCTTGATGGACCATAATAAATATTAATATTTGCAACACAATCTTTTACATGAAAAAAAAAAAAAAAAAAAAAAAAAAGAAAAAATGTGTGGTGAGGTAAGCCACCAGCAAATTAATAAATGACTACCTGTAGCTCATGGTTTGTATATCCCACTCTAGAGACTAGATTTATTACTTCAAATTAAATTGCTGCATTCTTACGATGATGATAATAACAATAACAGGAAAATTGCGACGGACAATTGTTTTTGGTTTTACAAATTGCAAAAATGGACAACTTCTTTATAAATATAGATATGAATTAGCTTACATGAAAAATAATTATTCCTTTACTATATTATGCAAATTTAACACTATAATTAAAATATTTTTAAATTTTATAATAGAGGATGAGTTGAAAAAATGCCAATCAAAATTATAAACTAATGATTAACACACCCATGACCAGAAGGAGCTATAAAATAAAGACAACAGTGCACTCTCCCATCAGGTATAGTTGTTCTGTGAACTCTAGATTCAGCATTCAGGTACTCTTCATATTTGTCTTCTATGTAGTCAGATATTGGCTGCCAACTAGAATAAAAGAAAAGAAATATTCAGAAAGTTATCAAAATAGAACTTTGAAGAATTAATGCATTTATGAAGTATTGAATATTTATTTCATGTCAAATGAATTTTTATATGAACTAGATTGTGAAAGTTTTCAGCAAGTAAACAAAATCTTCTGGGATTGAGGAGTGAAAGAAAAAGAAGAAGAAAAAAAAAAAAAAAAAAAAAAAACACTATTAGTGTATTTATTAAAATAACTCTTCAAGGGATTTTCGTTTTTATTTAATATAAAAATTTATGATTTATTTTAATATAAAAGTCAGAAAAAAATAATTGATATGAAATGCATGAATTCTTTAAAAATAATTTTCACTCATTCAACTAAAAATAAAAAAAAGTGTTTATTATACATTAATTTTTACATGAAAAGGATGTCAAAATTAAAAATATTTATAAACAAATATTTTTCAGTATTTTTATATAAATATAATATAAAATTACTAATGATTTAAAAAAAAATTGTCATCCATCAATTAGAAATTTCAAGTTAATAATTTTTAAAAAAAAAAAATGAGAATTGTCAAGCAAAAAATCATTATATTTACCAATGAGAATTGTCAACAGCATCTCCAAACCCAGGTGTATCTACTACAGTGAGTAATAAGTTAACACCGTTCTCTGCTAGTAGAACTTTACTTGTTTCCACCTAAAATAAAACAATTTGTATACTATAGAATTAAATAAAAACAAAATTAATCATGAAAGATATTTTTAATAAATTATTGAATATTTAATAAATTATTGAAATTTTAAGATTCAATAATTTATTAAATATTTAAATAATTAACATGATAAAAATATTATGTTGTCATTTTGTCCAAAATAAATAAAATAAAAATTCATTCAGAAATCAAATGAAATGTTTCGCTAAACAAAAACATTAGTCATACCTGTAATGTCTTTTTAATTCTAAGAGATGGACCTGGATGTTCATTAGAATAAATGTCAGTCAGGAACATAGAATTAATTAAAGTTGATTTACCCTGTCCAGCTTCTCCTGTGACAAAAAAAAAAAAAAAAAAAAAAGCAATAATCACCATCATTTTTCTTACAACTTAAAAGATTTTATTCAGATTTATTACTCAATAAAAATTTTGTAATTATTCTATTTACCAAAAATATTTTTAGGCACCAATAATATACCATCTTTTCAAATTTGATAATATTGAAAATTTAAAAGAACTTAACTAAAAATTTATTAAAAACTTGAATATTTTTTATTGTTAAAAAGTAAACAATTTGACATAATTCTGCTACATTTTTTATTTTTTCTTTTGTATATCCATTATTTATAGTAATATATGAATTTTATTTTTATACAATAAACAAAAAACATGCCACTTTTCTAGTGTTTTAAATTTTTCTTAACACATATTTAAGCAAAAAATAAAACTTTAAAGGAAATTTCATTTGAAAAAAATTTAACTTGCCTACAACCATGAGAGTGAACTCAAAACCTCGTTTGACAGCTTTTCGATAAACTTGATTTGGCAAGTTGGCAAAACCAACATAGCCATCCAAATCTTTTGGAGACATATCTTTCATTCTTTCTCCTTCTTTACTAGACAAGGATTCTTTGGATGACGAATTGGAATTGATACCTAAAGATGAATTTATAATAGGAGGTGCTACCGTGTGATTACTTGTAGGTGCATCATGCCGAAAAAACAAATCCCTCTTGGCATTTAACTGTAAAAAAAAAATATATGTATATAAATAACAAAATTCTTTTACTTGCCATGCAAATATTTCCAGAACATACATAAAAAAAATATAATATAAAATGTTCTGAAATGAAAAGTTTAATATTTATCAATATTTAATTTTTGAAACCATGGAAAGCGACAAAAAATTCTAATACTAATTTAAGAATTAGTCAAAATAATTAAATCAGTCAGCAATTCAGATTCTAAGTTTGTTTCAACAAATAAAAATATTGAATTTTTCGAAAATTTACTTGCATCACAATATTTTGTGCTTAAAGTAACTATTATTATTATTTTTAATGAATAATATATACTTAAAGAAAACCACTTGTAACCAAACTAAAATTGATTTAAATAACTGAATTTGTTTACTTTTTATAACATTAAAAAAAGCAAAGATTCACTTTGACTTTTATATGTACAAAGTTAATGAATAGTTGTTTAATGATTATATTATTGAATAATTTTAAATTATTTTTATTAAAAGTTTAAATCTAATTTAAAATATGAAAAACGATAAGAAATTTATATTTCACTAAAATTTTAATTAGAATCAAATTAAATTAGTGCAATCTAATAATGTATTTATTTATATTTCATTCAATGCTTCTTCCAATGCATCTTTATCATATCTGTTTCAGATAAAAAGGTTTTTTATTTTTATAGCTTTTACAGTAAAGAATATTGCAAAATAAAACAAAAACTTAATGGCACAAATTTTTCTGAATTTATTTTGAAAAGGCAATCAAAACTAATTTCGAGATAAAAAAATATTTAAAAGCGGAAATTTATCATAAATTATTCAAAAATAAATGAAAAGGAAAAAATTTATATTACTTTTATTGCTAATAAAAAGAAGTAATAAAACTTGAAATAAACAAGCACAAATTTCAAGTACCCTTGAAAGAAACAAGGGTGACAGGGTTAATAAGGTAATCTGATACCACCCTAGTTATTTCAAGCAAGAGCACTGTTTATAATCAGACAAAATCCTAAAAAATGTACAAGAAACTGGAGATACAAACACATCACGATAATGTAAACAGTGAAAGGGTCAAGATCTTCAACAGATAAGGGCTTTGATAATAACTTTGAGCAAAATAGCTCTCTAAGATAAGCTGTAACGACCAACTACTGTAGATTTTACTTTCATCCCAGCTTCAGAAGTGCATTTGACAGTTACACACTAGTAATCAAGATTTGACTCAACAGCCAATAGGATTTCGAAAGTTAAATTTTAACTAATCAGTAAGAGCACATAAACTGATAAATATATGGTTTTCAATTTGTTTAAAATAATCGTAAATGATTTGTTCTCTGAATTAGGAAAAAAAATGAGTAGTTGCTTTACAAATGCTTACACAAATGCAAAACCAAAATTTTAATTCTGAAATAAAATATTTTCTTAAGACATAGCACATAGAATGCCATTATGATGCATAAGCAATAATTAATATTAATAAACTTGCATCAAAATATTTCATATGCTCAAATTAAAATCACTTGCATAAATTAAGTGCATTTGAAAGAGTAATTATATTAGCAAAAATAAATATTTGTGTCATAGTTAGGGTTAGGGTTGTCAGCCCTACCCCCAACAGTCATGTTTGACCAGGACCTACGGTTTAAAGGGGATTCTGTACCACTACAAACATCATCATCGAATCCAACACTTGTGGCACCAAGCACCAGTCACTCGGCCATCAGGCCCAAATTACATTCCAAAAGAATTTTAAAAAAACATTCACAATAACTTTTTTTCAACTAGAAAAAATAATGCTTTGCACCGCATAATATCTAACTAGCACCCCTACAAATAATTAATTCATCTGTTTCCGCATTAAAATAGATATTTACCTTCTCCTCAATAGGTGGTCAAACTCTTACTATTTTATGCTCGAAATAATCCATCTTTTTTGAACTAGCGTAATTTCATTGCTCTAGACTGACATTTTATAAAGTTATAAAAAAGATAACTAGATTATTTACATATTTGTTCAAATAATTTAACGCTGAAAGTATTTATTATTATTTTCTCCAGCATGAATTTAGAACTTTTAAAGCATTATTTTAATTTTAAAATGGGTGAATTTTTAATTTTGTTGAAAGCAAGAAATCTCAGAAAGACTAGAATGTGTGGTGAATTTCCAACTGTTTTATTTGTGTAGTACAGTGAACATGTGCATCTACAGCATATACCTTGCCAAATGGTAGACTTAAGTGAAGAAGGTGCAGGAGTTCCTATTGTAAAAACTAGGGTAAACCAAGGATAAGCGAGATGGTCCAAGTAAAAACGGACTAAAAACAGCAAAGTAAGGAAATTCAATTCTGTCCTCCTTCGAGGAAGGGGGGGGAAGAGGTCCCAAGCTTAGAGACCCAATTATGGAGGAGGAGGGAGCTACCCCAAAAAAATTACCGCATTACAAAAGAAAGTTAGATAAGATACAAACTAGGAGCGATTGTGAATACCACTAAAATTTTCTGAAAAAGTCAAATTTTCGGAAATTTGATTAAATGCCATCCTTTCTCTTCCTTTATTTATTTATTTTTTTAATAAATGTAAGTGTCATATAGTTTGCTTAAGTTGCTTTTAATCATTGACTACAGATATCACATGAAATTTCTGAGCATATTTATTGAGATGGAGAAGTAAGCAATTTTGGAAAATGTTGATGTAACATAACATTTAAGGAACTGGTTGAGTCAAATTTTCACATGAGTAGCTTCAAAATTTCGGAGTACAATCAATCCTTATACAAACTACGGAGCTCCGTCTGTCGGTTTGGTTTGTTGCTCTACTGTCATTATGTGTACACTTTACCGCTAATTAGACCGGGACATACAGTTTTACGTGGATTCCGAATCACCAAACATCCATGCCACCGCCAGGATTCGAATCTGAAGCCTGGGGTACTACTACTACACACCACACCGCTGTGCCTAGAGCTGAGTTTACGGTTGTATGAGACCGGGACCTACGGCTTAAAGTGGATTCCGAACCACTATAAACATCCATGGCACAGCCGGGATTCGAAACCAAACCTGCGGGAAAGCCTGAGGTACCAAGGGCTAGAACGCTAGTCAATTGCCCATCAGGCTGCCTCCATCTGTCGGAGCTGACAGTGCCAAAAGGTGATTTTTCTCTTTTCGCCAACGACATTTCAAGCCCAAAAAGCCATTATAGAAGAAATCATTATTATTATTATGAGCTGAATTTTAAAGACATTTTTTAATAATAACGATAAACAAGTAATATAAAAAAAAAAAAAATTTTAAAGTCAATTCCTACTTTTTTTTCATTCTATTGCAGAAAGTCCTTTATAAATAATTTTCATTCATTTTTTTAAATTTATCTGGCGCCGTCTATTATTAGATATATGGAAAAAAAAAAATTAAAATTAAAATTAAAAAAATTAAATTAAAAGAATTTAAAAAAAAACTAAAATTAATTAGTTAAATTTAATTACTGAATTAATATTTGAAAAACTGTATTAAAATCAGTGTCATCCACTACAAGTTCAAAAATGTATTTGAACTTGAGTGGATGAATAAAAAGTATTTTATGAAGGATTGAAAATTTGAACAAGATATATATAGGGAGAGTGTGAGCTAATAGAAGGAATTGAAAATAGTATTGTAAATATAGATTTTGTAAAAAAAATAGATGGGGGGGAAAAAAAGCGTACATAAACAACAGGTTGTTTTGAAATTGTGCAGTACAATGACACACTAAAAAAATAAAACATTAAGAATGCAAGACTGCAAATCCATCAAACCACAACGTCGGGCGTGTCAATCGCCCTTACCACGTGACTATGCATCTGATGAGACACGTTCCACGTGATTGCATAGTTAAACCAAAAGACAGACCCTCTCGAAACAAAGAATTCGGTGTCATTCATTGTGAGGCCAATTATGGGTCCGAACACACAAGAAAGGAAGTGTTGTTGATTCCAAGTAAGACGTTGACACAAGTGTCTTTTTTCTTTTCTTTATTTTTTTTATCCCCTTCATTCTATTCTTTTGTGTGCTCCATATTTTAATGAAAACGATTTGAAAATGTGACCAAGCCGCAATAGGAGGAACGTGACTAAACCATTCCAGATTGAATGAATCTGAATTACTTCTTTTAAAATCTGGGTTGGAAAAAATCATTTCATACCGTCTGAAGACATAAATATATCAATTTTTTTAGAAACGCCTAACGTAAATTCGAAAATGAATTGCAAGATCAATTCAAATGACACAGCATGTTTGAGGGGGGAAAAAACACATCCTTAAAATTGAATTGCGAGAGGTAGTTATCTGATTAAGATTTTAAACCATATATTCATTTTCTTACAATATTTATTTATTTATTATTATTATTTTTTTTTTTTGCTTAATAATAAACATGAGGAAATGATTCTCCACTACTTCAAATAATTAATAGAATATATTCTTAATTATAATCCAATGAAAACAGTAAATAATGAATAGCATTACTTTTAATAATTTATTTAAACGCCTATAAAAGTAATAAAGGCATAACACTAAATAGCAATTTTAAACACGGAGGGAAACTGCATCACCAAAACAAAATATACCATTTTTATTTTGGATTTTTAAGTTATTTTCTTTATGAGAATTTTTTTGGGGAACAAAAATATATGAACAATATTTTCTTTCAACTGATCAATGTCTATCTTATAGAAAAGCTTTATTTCATTATTAGAGGGATCAAAAATCATTTGTTATTATTGTGCATTATATATGTACAATAATAACAAATGATTTTTGTGATGATATACATGAAAATGATTTTTGTGATGATATACATGAAAAATGATTTTTGTGATGATGATATACCAACGAAAACAAATTAGCAACGATAATGGCACGAAATATATTCGATATAGGTACATTAATATCGCCAGTAAACAAATTAATCACAATTAATATCACGTAAAAAAAAGTATAATTAAAAAAAAAATCTAATAGCTCACGTATATCTCCATCATAAACTACACAACTGTCGCCCAAATAAATTACTCTTGACACATTCCTACAAGTAAAAAAAAAGGGATACAACGTATCTCGAATTACTTTCTGGTACAGTGAAAGATTGAAGTACCACACAGGGATAATAGGAAGTTACTAAGAGCGCTTCGAAGCACTATTTGCATTTCAGCGGAAGTCGTGAGTCATGGCGGCAAAAAGAAGAAAAAAAAATTTTTTTCGAACAGTGAGAGGTCGAAAGCAGTTCTGAGGAAGAGAGGGGTCATCAATTACCATCGGAAACAGACAAACATCTCGCGAACAGATTTATGTGCCATCAAGTGCTGAAACACATAAGAAATGACCAAGCATGGAAGGAGAAAAAAAAAAAAAAAAAAAAAAAAAAAAAAAAAATGGTGGACTGGGTTTCAAGGTCCTAAAAGATGTTCCATATTCATGAATTCTTCGCCTTTATTTGCTTTGAATTCATTTGCGACTAGCATTATTGGTGGGAGTGAATAAATGTGAGCTTTATGTAGTGGAAGAATTCTTTTACTAGGAAAAATTGAACATGTAATGCACGTTTTCACTGATTTCACTCCATTTATTGGTTTTGAAGCAAAATTTCAACGAATAATTCCTTCAAGACAATTAAAGGAATATTCAATATAAACAAAACAGCATAGTTTTAGTTGCATCAAAGCATTCTTATAGACATATAGATTAATTTAATATCTCCTATAAAATTATTTATTTTTTGGTTTATTTTACAAAACAAATTCACTTAAAAAAAAAAAAAAAAGATGCTAGATATTTTATAAGAGGACGAATATAGACCACATTTAGGTAAAGATTAATTTTACAGTAGGTCGCAGGTATATCATAATTTTAGTTTATTTGTAGATTAATAAAGATCAGATTGATTTGCTTAACAGATTTCATAAAAATTATCTTCATTATTTTTTCTACTAAATGAATTAATATTTAATAACATCTAATTGGTGTCAAGTTCAGATAATATTTTTATGATATTCTTTGGATTATTATGGGAATTATAAATATAATTTTCAAAGAATTCGCTATCCTCTTAACAATTACAATTAAGTAATATTTTGTCATGGTACATATAAAAAAAATTTTAAGTTGATTAAATAATAATATTATGTCGTTAATCTGGGATAAAGCGTGCAAATTACTGCAGTGTACGAGTGAGACGACTCTATGTCCCACGCGCTTTCGTCATGTTTAGCGAAAACACCAATATGAAAATTTGCCAAAAGGCAACTTTCGAATTTCACAGAACATTAAATTACGATTTGACGCGACAACCAAACGAAGCGTTTACGAAAACAAGCAATTTCATCGTCTTTTATTGCATTTTATTCAACCAACAGCCCCAATTCTGGAAGAATTCCTGATGAAACTAAATATTGCATCAGTCTGCAACAACAATCACACGATCGGAACTGTCAACGTGATTCTAAAATACGATCGGTTGTTTTGCAAGACAGAAAATATTTACTAAGGAAAATAAATAATAATAAAAAAAAAAAAAAAAACAGCTGTCCGCACGACTAGCTTTGCAATGTGCATTGCATAAATAAGCACTATCAATGATTACATACTAGCTATTTCTGTCCATCTTTCCATCGAAAAATGCATGTTGTCACGCAACTTTTTGGCAACTGAATAACAAATAGCAATGCATGAGGGACCCAGTGAAAAAAGAGACACCTTTAAAAAAAAAAAAAAAAACTTATTCAATTCCATCTTGCATACAAAAGAACCGGTATCTTTCATGCTCGTTAAACAAATTGTGTAAGGTTTTTTTTTCTCTCCTCTACAAAAAATGAAGGAAAAAAAAAAAAAAACATAATAATAGAAGAAATGTGAATAGGCAAGCATTTCCATACAATTTCATGGACTGATGAATATCTACGAATTTCAACAATCTCAGCAAAATCAAATGCCCAAAGTCTCCTTATCAGATTTTGAATATTGTATTTCAGCATTGGCAAGACATCAATAGTTTCCCCGCTTATTCTGAAATCAGAGAAAAAGAATTTTTCTAACTCCTTACTTTATTATTTTATTATTAAATTAAAACTGAGAAAAAAACTTTTTTAATTTTTTATTAGCAAACTGGAGCTGTTCTCCTTCATAGTGCATTTTACTTGAGGAAGTCGTTTGTTATTATTATTGAAGTGCCAAATAAAAAGTATTAGTCGAAATAAGCAAAAACAAAACATTAACTTTGAAAAAGTAGAAAATTGTTTTACAATAACGGAAAATTTATATTTTTTAAGTCATTAATCTTTGATAATTTAATTGAAAATTCCTATTATAATTTCAGGCAGAAAAAAAAAGGCACGAACTCAAATTTGATTAATTTCTGGACATTTTGTCACAATTGTGTATTTATAACAAGCAAAATGGCAAGATTAAAGCATAATGAAAAAGTGAAATCTAAGCCTGAATGACTTATTGGTTAACGCACTTGGCTTGTTAACTACAGAATTTCAAGGGGAATGAAAGCGCCCAGGATGAACACATTAAATCTGTAGGTCAGAAAGGTTTCATACGTTTCATGGAATAAAGTGACTTTTACAAAAGGTAAGCCGACTTTTTCTGAACGATTCATTTTGCAAGTCTATATGAAAAGAAAATGGCGCAATCAACTAATCAGATTTTTGATGATATACAAACTCACAGATTTAATTAGTGAAAATAATGAAGATAAAGTTTAAACATAATATAAAATAACAGAAATAATACTAAATAAAAAAACAAAATATTAATTAATCAGAAGCCGATGTTTTCATACATTAAAAACAGATACTAAGACATTGTAAACATATAATATGATTTAAGCATAGTAGCGTGCTAATCTCATCAAGAATAAATTCTATGAATACTTAGTAAGAAAATAACGAAATATGAAAACGAGTAAATGAAAGAGATAAAACAGAAACAAAATAAAATTATAATAATAATTAATTAAAAACGGAAAGAGATTAAATATCATCAAGATACAGAAACTCGTAATTTTGAGAAAGAAATAAAGATTTCCGCTTGTCCACAAAGACACTGAAAACTTTATAAAGCATATTTTGATTTGAAGAATGACTGCTAAACAAAAACAAAACAAAAAAATTACTCGTGTTAATTTTAAATATTTCGCGTTTCAAATATAGCTGCTGCAATTAGTATAAAAAAATTTGCATTTCTTGTCACTTTGTTATAACCTCTCAGAGAAAGGCGATAACCAACTGTAAAGCCACTGCGCAGATTTACTACAATGAGTATAGTATATTGCACGTTTACTTTCTTTAATTACTATTTTTTAACTGGAATCCAGTATTTATATTTAGATAATGTATATTTATGTAGTAGCATGCATATTACTATTTATATTTAGACAAAAATATTTTCAACACGCATGCCTTTCTGACAAATTGCGTGCTTTTACAGAAAAGGTGAACTAAAGTGATGATATTTTTTCCACCATGTTAGCGGGTTCAGTTTATTTTTAATTACGGAAAAAGATTAACTTCTCCGCTGCAAGGTTTATGGTTTCACAATCAAGATTCCAGACGAGTGATGCAAAGCATGTTTATCAGAGAAGCATCTGTTAGGTCCATGAAGACATTTTGTAGGCAATCAGTCATGCAGGAGTTTCCTTCTTTTAGATCGTGAATATTCATGCTCCACTTGGTCGCAGTTACAGTTTTTTTTGAGAAGTGGCGAGTAAACATCAAGTGATTAAAATTAAATTATGGCATTAAAAATGAGGACAACAAGCAAGTGTAACAGATATAATGGAACATACAACACAAAATGTTAATAACAAGTCAGTTAAAGCATGAAAAGTAAAAAATTAATAAATATCAGAATATTTTATTTCTTTATATCAACAAAATAAAATTAAATACATTTATTTTTCACATTCGTGTTGAAACGTGCAAAGAATCTTATCGTCGTGAAGGGAAAAATCCAAACCTGTGTTTCATGACGATGAATCTGCAATACTTCAGATACGAATACATTTTAATCGAAATTGCATACGCATTGCATTTCATACTTATTACTAAGATGATATCCATATTGCAATCCCCGAATTTCAAATAGATTTAAACTTTTAATATAAATATATATATATTTACCTATTATCCTAACTTTCGCAAGAGACAAATTTAAATATCTTTGATTGTAACCATATGTAATCACTTGTAAATCATATATAATGCACAAAATTAATGTTAATAATATTATTGGGGAAAAACTCATTTAAAGCCATGTGATGGTGAACACACACCATTTAAAAATGTCTGATGATGACTTATGTAAAAGCATCACAGATATTTTGATATGCTTTAAAAAGCAGAAGGAATATTAGTAGGGAATCGTAACTGGTGTGGATGAATCTATTACAAATACAAATAAACTTATAACTCTGAATTATTGCAATAAAATGACATTTATAAATTCTTTGAGTAAATCAAATAACTTTACTTACAGCATTTTTTGATGATATTTATCTCTACTTGCATAGCAAGATTTATACTTCCAAACTAATAATACCTAAATGTCTATCACACTCCACACTTTTCCTATTTTTATATTTTTAACTATTATGTACTTCAGATAACAGAAATTGAATTGATTTTGACCAAATGCAAAATTACCAAATTGATTTTTAAACTACTATACTACACTGACATCTCTCCAGGATGAGAAATAGAGTAAAACTTCAATGTTCTTAAAAAGAAACTCTAGATGCCTGCTCCAACGAAACAATTTATTTAAAAGAATTTATAAAATAAGAATTACAAAAAGAAATAATTTATTCTTTAAACCGCAACCAGAATCACGTCAGAAGAGAGCTAGAACATGAGAATGAAAAAAAGACTTCCTTTACAATTATTCTTTATACGACTTTAGAATTCCTATAAGAATTATAATGTAAATGAATAGAGCTATATTTATTTTTAACATTGGAAAAATAAAAGTGCTTGTGCATATTTAGCAATGCTTATAAGTTTTTATGAAAATAATTGCCTGAAATTGTGATGGTTAATTTTTAGCAATACTCAACATTGAATACACGTAATAACTTTATACTATACAGTGCTCAATAGATAATATACCACATATAACCAACCTCACGATATGTGCTGCAAGAAAATCGTGCCGTCATTCATGCTATTATTGATTTTATTGTATGTAAACAAATCGTTTCATGTCTGAAAACCAGTACTTATACCCCAAGAACATACCAATAGCAATTAGACATAAGCTTCAACATAAAAACATTCACTAATATTTCCAAAAACGTCTCTGAAATATGGCAGTCAAAAAGCAATAGAAATATAGCAGTCAGTAGCAGACAATTTCACATTTTTTGGTAATAAATTATTCTTCCACCGAACATCTGCGAGAGTTGGTGGCTAATTTAGATTGAACGATTCTACAGCTGGATCCCCACTTTGAAGAGCGCGGATTGTTTTATTAAAATTTTTTTTTATTAATATTATCTCTTCCACATTGCAAATATTTGGCAAAGGTCCAATTAAAATGATTAGGCTTTTAACAAATAAGGAACAATTACGAACTATTACAGGCATTTTTAAGATTTATTCATAAACGTATGTTCTTAAGTTTGTAATGGGGCTATTAAATCAAATGAAAATTAAGTCATAACTGAATAAAATACATTTTTGAATAGTGGAAATGGTTTATGAAAAGTTATTCTACTATGGTGAAAAATGAAAATAGGATATGTTTTCAAATTTGCAATAATTTTAATATATAAAAAAAACAAATATAGAACAAAAATAATTAGTTACATGTGAGGTAAAAAAGAACGCTATTACAAAAAAAAAAGGACTAATTAAATCTACTGATAAATTACTGTCAAAATGTTTTAAAAGAGTAAAAAAATATAAATAAAAAGCATTCAAATTAAGTAAATTTATTATAAATGAATGAATAAGGCATCAAAATATTATTTTCTTCAATTATAAAAAAAAATATTCTTAAATATGAAAGTATTACTTCCAATGTTAAACTTCTCAACCAATTCAAATTTTTAAAATCTAATTTTAAATAAAGTAGCGGTAGATATTTAAAGAAATAGCAAACTCATAAATGGACTATTTAAAATTCTTATCTGATATTTTTAATTGCATTCCTTCACATAAAAAAATTTATATAAAAGTCCAGATAAATTCATATAGATATACACATACCAAACACTACAGTAAAAAGGATTTTTTTTTCATAAATGCATTCTAATATTTATACCCTAAACATTTTATATATTCTGAAATTTTAACAGAAGAAACAGGTTACATTTTTGGAAAATGAATTATAAATTACTTTATTAAAGTAAAGGAAATAATTTAAAACAAATACAAAATAATATAATTTTTATGTAGGTACATCGTAAGCATACATTCTTGCTAACTTCGATGTTTTGGGGAATTTGAAATCCTTTTATACACACATAATATTAAAAAGTATCGAATTCTAATATGACATAACGATGAACATGACCATGGAATTGTAGAAACAAATTTTAATTTTGGGAATTTGACACTTCCTACAAGACAAGGCTTGAAAAATGCTGAATTACATAATATTCTATAATTTTTTTTCACTAAATTAATAACACTTCTTACTGTATATCCATAAAACTTATACAGCAATAAAAACACGAACAAAATACATAACAGATTATTATAAAAGTCTACTCAAAAAACAAATTCTATATTAAGAAAAACTCAAAGGAATTTAAAAGAAAAAAATACCTCATCTAGTATGGCCCCATCCTATCAAATACCAAAACTGTGAAAATTGATATATTTCTTATCTTAATTGGCAATCGCGAGAATGGATTTAACCCCGACTCTTCTATCATGGAAAGTAATCATTTCGCCGGCAAACAACAAGGAAGAGCTTCCAGCAAGCCACCAAAAACGAAACAGCCAGTGGCAGACAACAACTGCTCACTGTTCGTGGTTATCTTCTGTGATGAAGTTTATGCACACCACAACTCATTATAAATTTTATCGACGCCAAAGATGGTCCGAGTCACTATATTTGTCAAAGCAGCGTCTAAGCAGATATGGAAGAGCCACTCGTTGTAGATAGGAACTAAGTGGAAAAACCAACCCTTCATTGGAATGATAGCGCAAAGTTATAAATAGATCGATCAAGATACATTACATTGTGTAAATAAGCTGAACATATATTTAGGTTAAGGATTGAAAATCATCGACAATGAAATAATACTAATTAATGGCCTATCAGAGATTTCTTAAGTTGAAACTGGCAGAAAGCCAATTTTACTGTGCCAATGAAAGTTCTAGCTAAACACGAGTGCTGGCTGTGGGCTACACAGCTTAACGGTGTACAAAGTATGCAGTAAAGAAACAACATGGAGGAGAGAAAAGGAAAAAAAAATTCCAGAGAAAGTACGACATGCGATTAAGTTCTGAAAAGTGTGTGTGTTTATAAATAACTTTTAAAAAGAATATATTATATGATAACCATTTAATTCTAGAAGTGTGAATACAAAATTATCAAAAAATATACTTTTGATTTTATGATAATTTAGATTGTGTAGAAGTAGAGAAAATGTGTCTAATTACAATGAGTCATTTTAATTAATAATTAAAAGTTTAAATTACATAATATAAAAAGAAAAATAGATTAAAAAATTCCACAATAATTATTAAACTTCTTTTTAACAAAATTTCTCTACGCCGCACTACTAGCAGCTCCAACAAATAATTGATTCGTCAGTTTCTATCGTTAACTATATTTAAATATGGTATTGAATACTTGAAATATTAGCTAACTGACAGAAATTTTGGTGGAAACTTGCATATCTAATATTTTGATTTGTATCTTTTATTTATTTATTTATTGTGTAGTTGAAGTTAATTTAAAATAAGTACAGAGCATTTATCATAAACAAAATATATTGTTCCAATAAATTTTCAGCAATATGATTTTACAAACAAACAAAACGAATCTTTTTATTGAGAGATTAAGATAAATAAAAACACAAGACATTAATTTGATTTAGTCATTTTACAATGTTTTAAAAAATTACAAAAAAAAAAAAAAAAAAAAATCTATAAAGCTGTTAAGTAACAAACAGTGTTTAAGCATAATTTGGAGTTAAAGAATTACTGAAATCACTATAAAACCGCATATACTGAATAATTACATACACATTTACATAGAAGTACAATAAATAAAAATTAGATTAGCACACAGATAAACATGTCATTTTATGATAAAAAGTTAACGCCATAACGCTAATAAATATCTAATTGGGAAATCCTTTTCAATTCTTTTTTGTTTCAGTAAACGGTGTCATCCCCATTTTAAAATAACGTTCATAACAAAGGACAGACAATTTAAGTACTCAATTTCAAGCAAAAAAAAAAGAGACAGAACAATGGGCCATAAAACGGAAAGATAACTAGTGACTGAACGACGAACGATTAGGCGATTTCAAACTTACTTCTCAGTCAGCCACATGAAAATGTTGTTTTTTAATTAGGCAACACCTAATTATAAAACTAGAAATCTAAAAAGAATCACGAAAAGAAATTTTATTGATATACAAATTAGTACAAAAGAACAAAATTCAATTCGAATTTACGAACATAAACATTCGCATCAAGAACACTTTCCGAACAGTCAATTAGATGCTTCGATTGTTTCATTCAAGGGCGTGGATTCCACAATGGAATAATGCGTGCGCAGATCCATAATCATCAACTTGCAAAATACTTTCCGAAAGTGATTGACCTCAATCTCGCCAATAATTGAACTCGGCTATATGTGAATGGCGATTCGCAATAAAAAGGGCCGGTTTTTTTTTTTTTTTTTATTATTATTATGATCGCCTGACAGTGTATCAGTGGGACAATCAATTATAACACCCACGGACCTCACAAGACGCTCGTTGGGACTTTTTGTTCAGTTCCGCTTGAGAAGGTCGAGTGCGCACATGGAATGCATTAAAAGAAAGATTTAAAATATTCTTTTAACATTTAAATGAAGGTGGGAGAATATGAAAGCGAGACAAAACTGTGCGCCTACAAGATTATGACTGCTTTTAGTACAATGGACAGATGAAAAATATTCGTCTTTTGAAATACAACCAAAGAAAAGATTTCAATATGGTTATATTTTAACCCTTGAAACCAGTTAAGAATTTATGAAAGAACAATTAATTAAGCGGCACGTCGTTTGTTGAAACTTTACATAGTAATCAACAGTCATTACTGTATGTTGAATTCTCTATTAGAAAATAATGGTTTAGTTAAGCTTAAAACAATTATGGAAAAAAAAAAAGTTTATAATTGAATAATATATGGCATTGTAACAGATATTTTCAAGTTTTGTAACATCAACAATATATTAATATAGGTGCAATTCGAATAAGAATTAAATAATGTAAATATTTCATTCTTATTAATTCTATTACATAAGAATTATTATTTCTTATATAAGAATTATTATTTCTTATATAAGAATTTTCTTATAATTTCTATACAAATATTTATTACTCAATATTGAATAGATTAAAAGAAAATTTTTTTTATCACAACAAAATAGTGCAACGGGTATAATAAGAAAAAAAAAAAAAAAGCAAAATTCCATAACTTCAAGGAAGACTCAAGATATGCGAGAACTCTGAACTCAAAAGTACATATACTAACATCAACGTTTTTTAAACATTTGTTCTTCGTAACAATTCAATAATTCATATCCAATTTTATTTGATACTTAGCAAGTTAGGTCAAAATCCCCAGACAGACAATATTTAAAAACATCCTTCTTTCTGATAGATTAGAGTTCGGGGGAATGAAATTTGTAATCTTTTCATACAGCAATAAGCTGATGCATTCATTCATAAAAATCGGAGCAAATCCGTCAGTCAAACAACTATTATATTTTTTAAATATAAAAATAAGAAGATAGCTCAGTAAATCTTAAACTTGAGGTTTTAAACCTTCCGTGAACACATTGTTTTTAAGATTATCACTGAAAGGTCACCTGGAGTTAGCAATATTTCTTCCAGAGGATGTCATTGGTCGAGAGGGAAATTATTAAGAATTGCAAATTTATTTTCTTTTAACAAGGTTTCAAGGTTTTATTTCTTTCTTTCTTATTATTATTGCTGTTGATAAGATGTGCGCTAAATAAAAAAAAAGCTTTATCAAACATTAGTAATTTACTTTCTTTTTTTCGAAATAAGATTTTAAATTATAACAATAATAATGTTAAATGTATAACTTTGATAAAAAAAAAAAGCAATAAAAGTAATAATAATGAAGGGCAAAAGGTTTAAAGTTTATTTTAAAAATGTAAAAACACTATTTCAAAATCTGCACTAATGAAAAATTTAAGCAATTGATGGATTTTTCTTAAAAATATATAATCTTAACAAAAATAACTGTTGAATGACGTTTGTAATCATGCAAGCATATTTTTAAAAGTGAGAAAGAGATGAACCAGCCCCCTCCCCCATCTTTCAGCTTAAAAAAAAAAAAAAAAAAAAAAAGGAAGTTTGGTAAGATTTGAGAAAAGTAGTATTTTTTTTTTTTTTAATGTAGGATAATCATTTACAAAAATCGCTTTATAAATATCAGAACATTTCATCTGTATTTGTAAAACATAACGCAAATAATATTTAAAAGTATGATGATTAAAAAAAAAAAAAATTGCAGAGTTTTTCGCTAATTAATGCGTTTCTATTGAATTTTTAAATAAAACAAATTTAACCATAGCTGCAAATGATTAATGTCACTACATAATAAAATAAATGTTCGCACATCATTTATTTCATTTTGCAATTTATTTTTTAAAATTTGTTTTATGGGATAAATAATATAAATATTAATTTTTAATGAAATAAATGTCATAAAATGTCATACATGCCACAAATATTCTATAGCAATTTTTATTACCCAACCGCAATCATATATAAGTTGTTCATAGTTGCATTTTATGTATATAAAAAGAAAAAGATCAAACATAATCAGTAAGTCTATATAGCAGTAAAAATTCAAACGAATAAATTTAAGACAAAAGGAACTGAAAAACTCAAATTCCATCAACATGATTCAATCCCATCCCAACACACACGAAAAACAAACAGACCCCAGCATGCTTACCTCGTGAGCCAACATCTATCAGTCCGGAACTTATTCCCACATGGACAACAAGATGTAAACAAGATGACCAAAGAAGGCGCACACAATAAAAAAACAACAAAAAGGACACTCCAAGAGGTATCAGCACACACCCTCTTTCCCAAAAACACAATCTGGACTTCTCTCACACTATGACACAGCCACACATTAAAAGGACGTGACGTAACGACATGAACAAAAAGCGTAATCAGCGCGCACAAAATCCGTGGACCTCCGATTGGAACGACTTCACTCACAGCACTGGAATAGAGAAAAGAAAAAAAGAAGTGCTGTCAGCAGTTGGGAGGCCACGCCTTCGTTCTTCTTTCTAGCAGACGATTCTTTGAGAGTGATTTAACGGGAGGCGTCGATGATACCAGAGGGTGTGATGTGTGCAGAAGATATGAGATGGATGCAAGCATGACAGAAGTCTGGTGAAGTGACAAATATGTTGGAAGTGAAGAATATGGGAGAATGAGTTAAGAAATGGAATGTTCAGCCTTTATATATTTTAATCATGAAAAATACAATGCCGAACATGTTGGCATTGTATTGCTCATGTTATAAAATGCAAGTGATTGAGTTATTTAGAAAAATGCAAGAGAAAAATGAATAATAAAGTACCAATTATGAAGAATGAAAAATTTTAGTTCATAGTAAATGAAGCAATGAGGACAGAAACATTCTATATTTAAAAATATGAAAACAAAACAGAAATATTGAAAACAATTGTAATTGGTTCACAAATGAAATTTTAAAAATTTTTAACATTAATAAAAAAATTATGTGGTTAATATAAAAATTTTTTAAACTCTAATGAAATTTATTACATATATAAATTATATTAAAAGAAAAAAAAATTGTGTATAGCACAAAAATTAATGCTTTAAAATTTGTAAAAAAAAAAAAAAAAAAAAAAAAAATCGTTATTAGGTTTAGTAATTTCTTCTAACTAGATAAATTGTGATTTCTTTTAACTAGATAAACTCTTTTTCTTTACTGACATTACAACAGCCTTGAGTCTCCAACACAATAGCTGTCCATCTGTCTCGCTCCAATGCCAATCTCTTACAGTAAATAATTTTCAGTTGTCTAAGATCCTCTTCGACACTACCAATCCCCCTTTCCCTTGGTCTTTCTATTGTTGAATAATTTAAATAACATTATTTCAATGGTGTTTCCCTTTATCTCTGCGATGTACATATCCGAGGCAGTGGATTCTTTGCGATTCGATGTATCTCACAATGTCTCTATTTTTAATGAGGTGTTCTATTTCTTTGTTTGGTCTTCTAATCCATATATTATTGTCAACTCTTTGTCCAAAAATTTCTCAAATTTTTCCTCTCAAAGGCCCAGGTATAATCCAAGTTCTTAGCGTTTAATGTCCACGTTTCTCCAAGTGACAATCGGCCTTATTAGAGTCTTATAAATCAAAAGTTTTGTTTTTCGTGAAATAAATCTGTTGTTATACAACTTTTATTTGCGTAAAATGTTTGATAACCAGCTTGTACTCTTTCATATACTTCTCTATAGATACTATTGGCGTTACTTAAGACAGCTTTAGATAAATAATTTGTGCAATTTAAAAACTCATTTTTTATTAAAAAATATATATAAATAAATGCCAAATTGAATTTTAAATTACTTATCAAACTGTACATTTTATTTAAAACAAATTGTGTTATTATATTGCTTTTTTTAATACGTAGAACAAAAATTAACCAAGTACCGTACGTTATAAAAGTACTTTGGGCCACCCATACAACACAGCGGAAAAAAAAAAAAAAAAAAAAAAAAAAAAAAAACATCTTCACCATACATAAATCAACGAGCACCTCTATGACCATGAGTTTTACGAGGAACAACCCCAAAAGACCTTTCCCAAAATAAAACTGGCTTTTCACCACCCATTTTGTTTTGACAGTTAAAGCATACAAGGGGGCCAGTGACTTCATTAGAAGGAAAGAATAATGATGGCGAGAAGATATGTCAAGAGAACTCAAACTCACATTCTTGTTTCGGAATAGCCCAGATAATGAAGAGACTATTAGGGAATGTAATAGTGTAGCAACCATGCACATGTCGCCAACGTAGAGTTTAAACCAACAGATTGATTGTAAACACTTTCGTGTAAGATGATAAAGAATGGCACGTAATGGAAGTGGGAGAATTTTTAATAAACAGAGGATAGATTTTTATTACACCAAGCCTTAAGATAAAGATACAATATCAGCAAAACTATAATATTTTAGATTTTTAAAATTTGGATGAGTTTATGGTCTTTCTTTTATTCTCAATAATGGAGGCAAAACAAAATTTTTCAGGAACTCAAAATAAAAAGCCTATTTTTTATACTATTATATTTTACATGAATGTAAAAGTTAGGATGTACAACAAATGATCTGATCGACAACTGAAAAAAAAATCAGATATAAAAATTCAAAGGGAAAAAAAAAAATTTAACAAATATTGATTACGCCATAAATAATCAAATTATATTATTTTTAATAAATAATGGCAATGTTTTTAAAAATCTTTCATGAAGTTTCGAAACATCATGTCAAGAAATGAATATTTAAAGACACACACACACACAAATTAATCTACAAAATTCACAAATAAGTCTGTCAACATTACAAAGCCCCTATAAATGTTGCCAACATAGATGATTTTATTCGTTTAAGCAAGAGTTGCCTTCTAAGTAAGTAGGTAGGTAGTAAGAGAATTCTTTGACAGTCAATAATTTCAAGTTTTTTGGATATTTTTATTGATCACTCTTGCCTATTTTATTACTATGTAATTATGGGAGGCCAAGCTTTTTAGATTATTATAATAGAAATTTAATTTTATTGTTAAACATAGTATATATTTTTATACAGACAACGTAAAAGGGTCATCTTTTCACGGTCTTCTTTACCATTACATATTAGATAAGGGAATAAACATACCAACAATACATATAATTTAATTTAAATAGCAATAATATAATCTTTCTTATGTATGTTTAAAAAAAAAGACCATAAATATAATATATAATTTTCTATCGATAATAACAATAGACACCGAAGAATCGACATGTATCATTAATTAAAATAAGGCAAAACCACACAGACAAGACATCTTTTTATATTTCAAATTAATTAACTAACATCCTGGTACTACAGCCCATGGAGATACAGCCCTTCCGCCTACTGGCAGATACCGAGACAGAAGATGCCCAACTATAGTCATATTAGACACAGGGACCTACGGTTTAAAGAATTCGAACCATAAAAGACAGCCATGGCATAACGGGGGACTAGAACGCGAAACCTGTGGCACCGAGCGCCAGTCGCTCGAACAACAAGCCCGATCTTTCAAATTAATTAAAATGAATTCTTTAGTTCATTCTTTCGATTATCGATTCTTATCATTTATTATTAACATATGCTCTGCAGATAGGTTTGATTTGTGTTGCCGCTCTACGGTCATTTTGTGCACACGAGGGCTAAACAAACCGGTACCTACAGTTTAAAGTGGACTCTGAACCAATCACAAACAACCTCCAGGGTGCTGATAGAAAAATAGAAAGCATGACAACAAATATGTATTTATCCTTCAGAAATTCTTTGAACTTTTCCTTCTTAATTGGCATAATAAAAAAAAATTAAAAAAACTAAAGTATGGAAAAAGAATGGACTTCCTTCTCCAAAAGTATGAGCAAAAAATTTTAAAAACGCAGCAACATAAGAATGAATACTACGATAGTAGTATCTTGGTAAAACCCCTTTACATCCACAACTTGCATCAGTGCGCAAGATCTGAATCGCGCGCACTTCGCCAAACGATCTTTCCTCCTGTCGCCATGACAACCAGGATGTTGAACCTGGAAGAGGGAGATGCTGAATTGAAGAAAAAGGTCGATTTCCTAAAACTTTTTTTTTGTAGCGCTGTATTAAATCATATTTCCCAAAGCCTTACGAATAATGAAAGAGCTGTCCTATCCACCTAGAGTGGGTTTTTACTCCTACCTTACTTTTTTTTTGGGTAGTTTAATTACGAGACCGTGATAATGTTCTATTATGACGGGCGTGGTGCAGATCCATTATAAAGCTACGTCCATTTTATCTCCGTATAATTATCGTTTCTCTGTGTATATCGATTTCTATACATAATTCAAAATCGATTAAATCCTCATAAATGAGTAGACAATTAATGCAACTCTTATTGCAAACTGACATTGCACATACTTGACATTTAAAAGAAATATAAATGAAAGTAGAAAACTTTTAACTCAGCAAATGTATTTATTACATATCTGACATAATATCGAGAAAGAAAAATTTATTTTAAAACTTCAATAAAAGTAGAAATATTAATAATACTTTTTTTTTATAAAACTCTAAATTAAAACATTTATTTTAAAATGAATGTTGAATGAAAATATGAAAACATTTGCCTACTTTTAGAAGCTAAAATTACTTTACAACTTTCTTTGCAATATTTAATTCTCAAAAATAATAAATCATCTTGGTCAAAAAATGTTTTGCACAATTTATTTATAAAGATAAAAGATTGACACAATTTGTGACTATATATTCAAAAAAGAAATTGTAGTACTACACTTAACTAGCAAATAAGAAGTTTATATACAAAAATATTCCCTTGCTCTTAGAAGTAAGAAAATAAAGTGAATTTTTCCAAATTTATTGTTTAAGCAGTCTTTTTCGACTGTCATTCTGATTGCTATTCAAATCATGCTGAAAGATTTTATTATACAAAGTTAAATATCAAGAAGTTGTAAGCGGAGACGAAGAATATACCAGGTTATTGGAGAAAGATGGAAATTCAACTTCCATACCTTCATTTACATAAGTAATTGTAAACATTTATCTAATGATAAAACAATTAATAGTAGATGTGTTCCAAGTCTTATAAAAATACAAACCTGTGAACTGTCATATTTGCCACAAACGAAAAATTCGACGGAATTCACATTTACAAATCATTTGACTTACTTTGTAGTACTAAAAATATTCTAAATTTAATTTTCATAAAAGAAAAAAATTGTTTCTACGGTTATAAAGACGTAAATCATTAAGAGAATCCACAGTGGAATATTAAAATTCACTGTCAACTTAGAAATACAATAGAGAAGATGAACTGGATCACTTAAAATGATGACTTTCATAAAAAAAAAATTGCTAAGAACATTTTCAGTCTAATGACAAGGTTGCCACTGAGCAAAATAATATATTTATTACTCACCTTGTGGATACAGCAAAACCCTACCACACTCCAAACGAAACACCCCTATTAGGCAGCAACAAAATGACGATTTCACAATCAACACCCAATACACTGCGGTTAGAAAAGCAAACTATAACAAAGATGGAAATACTTTCCACCGCAATGTATCGCTGGTAAACCACGCTAACTCTAACTCCAGCAAAGCAGAGCAGTTTCGTTGACTGCCACAAGTTCCTGAAACCCAAACGACATAGACCTTCACCGTGAGATGTGGTTCGCTGACTCCAAGCTATCGATCCGGTGGTTGTACGATACGACGCAAAACACGTGCGCGGGAAAATACCGGCTTCACATTACGCCCGGCATACAGAAGAATGATGATAATGGGCACGTTCTTCTGGGTGCACAGGTAGGTAGGGTGGGAATAATGAATGGTGACACCAGAAAAATCATAAGATTATGAATGCTCCCATTGGCACGCACTTTTGGAGGATTAATGGAATTCTGCAGTGTTGCTGTTGTCTGTTATACACGCATGGATTTGAATGCTAATGATACGGGGACCGGAATGTGGATCGATAACTTGATTGTGCTTTTTTTTTTTTTTAGTTCTGGTGGAATTTGAATAGGCTAAAGAAAGAACGAAAAAAAAAAATTCTATCATTGTTTTACTGGTCTATAAAAAATTTAAATGCGTTATTAATGTGAAAGTATTTCATCTTAAAAAAAATAATAATAAACCAAACAAAAAATAGTACTAGGAAAGACTATCTCCGCCCTGCCAAATTCATTATTATTATATACTTTTTTTTTTTTTTTTTTTCTAGAAACAATGCAGATTAGAAATATGAATTTTTTTATGAAGGCTAGAATAAATGTTCTCCATTTTAACATATCATTTGCTTGTATTACAATTAAAAAAAAAAATTTAATTGAGAATCATCATTGTTCTGCTTTTTCCTTACATTCAAAAAAAAAAATTTTCAATAAAAGACAAAAAGTTCCAGAATTTAATAATAAATGAGAAAAGGGAACATAAATTAAATGTATGCAGTTTTTGCTGAAGGGAAATCAAACTTAAAAATAACTGTCATTTTAATAAAAATACATAGATGGCATTTTAATAAAATTCTGATTTAAATGAAAGATTATCTACTTCCACTTCATTATTTGAGATTTTAGCAATTTTATTTCTTTAATTTTTTAAATATTGGGTTTGTAAAAAGTAAGTTTGATTTTTTAGCATGCACTGAAATGGTGATTATTTTCTAGCCAATCCAATAGTTTTAGCTCTCTATTAATCCCATTTAGTCAAACTGTTTTAGTATGTTTATGAAAAAAAAAAATTAATAATAATAGAGAAATATCACTCTAAAGAGCGACATTTTTTGCATTAAAGGAAGTAACTATATCAAACATCCTGAATTTCAAGTTACTGAAGCCTTAATAAACAGTTGTCAGGTTCAGAATTTACACCAACTCTCCTTAAATTACATATTTAAATATCAGGTCAGCTACTAAATGTCTCGAGAAAATATAGATAATCTTGAAGCTTCCACGCCTTCGATTACCAGATTGTTATATCACCAGACAAATAACATTCTTCACTATTTACTGAAACGATAAAATGAAAATCGATATTTGAGTCCGTTTTTCCAATATCCTTGCATTTACCTACATCTTGTTGATTTTTGTGAATCTGATGCTAAAGACATATTCGAATATAAATTGAAAAATTATTGGAACAATCCTACCCACTCAAAGAAATGGCAAAAATTTGAATAAGAAGAAGAAACAACAATTTTTAAACTGCATTGGTTCAAAATTTAATCTTTAAGCAAAAACAACTACTATTTTAGTATGGTTAAAATTGTGCTACATAAAATGTAATGCTTTTGAATGGCTTCAATTGACTAATATTTCAGGCGATATTACTTCAAATTAAAATAAAATTATGAAGAATTATTGTAACTGATTAAGTTTTTAAAACTATTTGAAATAGAAAATAAACAAAGGTTTCGAAAAAAAATATCGATTAATTCTTCGAAGTTTTTCTGTAAGTAAGGCACAACAAACAGTTTTAGAAGCATGGAAATATTCAAATTTTTTCTAATGATAAAGGAATTTCCTTTTTAAAGCTCTAGAATTTCTAAATCAATGATAAAATTTGAATGCAGCTTTGAAACTGGAATGACCATCATACATTCACAAACATAATGTTCAATGATACTATCCAACAGCGATCACCAAGAAACAAGATTTATTCTGGACTTCTTCCAAAAGAGGATCGATTCAAACAGCAGTAGAAATTTCATGTAAAAGTTTCTAAGAAGAAATGATACACGCTAGTGAGCAAAGGAAAAAAATTTATAACCTTAAATTTTAGACGAAGAGAAAATGCATTTGGGAACATAATACTGATTATGAATTCTGAGGAGCGTAAGTTAATTATACATTGTAAATAATACATTCAAGGTTTTTTTTTTTAATCAAAGTAAATTGTTTCAAAAGCTGTTAGCTTAAAAACAGGTAGAAAAAGGGGAAAAAAGTGTGTGTGTGTGTATTGTAACGAAGGAATTCAATTCTAAATCTATGCAGCAAATAAATAACAATTATGGTAAAATAAACACGTATAGTAACTATGTGTTTAGATTTATTAAACAATAATTTATGAAACTATCAAAACAATAAAAGATATTAAACTTTAAATGAAAAAAGAAAAGATCCGTTAATATTTAATTGATGATATTACCATATTATGTAAATATTGCATGTAAATTCACTTTTTCATGTAATAAAGTATTCAAAATAAATAATACCGCATGAATAATTTAAAATCGATAATCTCGTAAAATGAAGGAAAAAAAAGACTACTTTTAACTTTGAAATATTTCCATTCAACGTACCTTTTCAATCACTGGGGCCGGATAAACTGTAACGAAAACTAAAATTGCCAAATAAGTAAGTCAACAATCCAGAAAACCAACCGACGATGCAATGCATTTCTCAATCAACCACATACTAGTTCATCCATCAACTGGCCCAACAGTGAATGGTTTAAAAATAAATTTAAAAGTGTTACTCGATCCACTAGTATTTACTTGATTTACTCAAACGCCCACAACGGACCATTCATTACTAGCTGCGGAGAGCGAAAACCCCATATCCAAGGAAAGAACTTGGGTAAAATGATTTGAATTTCCGGTGAACGCAGTGTAGACATACAGCAGACGTCCAGGTGTTCACAAGAGCAGCTGAAGGCGGGCTTATAGACCTACTTTGAACAAAGGCCGGCAGAATTAGGGGGAAGTGGAAAATGTTTGTGATTAACACGGAGAAAATTGTTAGGCATTATATAGTATCATTCGGCAGATGTTATTTATTATGTGTATATAACTTCCTTTCTATCTTCCCACTTAATTATTGAATTTGTAAAATATATTGTTACAATGTATCCAACTTAAATTTTGAATAGTTTTTGGTACAGATAAAAATTACTTTGTGATTGATTTGTAAATATTTAAAAAATATTTCCTTTTAACTAACAGCAGACAAAAAAAAAAAATGTATAATTATTAGAAATAACATTTATTTTATATACTAAGCAGCAAAGTAAGTAAACAAAAATGTAATTTTGTGAATATAAATAACTTTAAAACAAGACTTTGAGATTTCTATAATAATAAAATACTAAAGCGCATGTTGTATTTCAATATAGCCTATTTAGGCTGATTTAATAAATAAATCTTAATTATTCACTATTAAAGCAGACAGCAAACATAATGAAGCTACTCTTCAATTACAGTTTTAAGATTAATATTAAATGCTGCTTTTAAAATTGAAAGTATACAATGGGTAGAAAAGTTGAGTTGCAGAGAATTAATTTGCTTTTACCTTTTTTTTTTTTTTTTTTTTTTTTTTAAATCGAATAAGCAGCTTTTAATTTGGTGTGCCATAAGATTTCGATAGAAAAACTTCAAAATATACTCTCTTAAAAAATGTAAACATGAGATACCATTTTTTTCCCCCTTAATAAAAATATTTTATACATTAATATCATAATAAATTATAATTTAAGATGTTTTCAAATCAATATGTTTATGCTCAATTATTCACACACAACATATCAAATGTTGATTTCAAAGAAAACACAAAATCCACATCACACATCCGCCCGGAACTTCCCTATTCCAGCCAGCCCTTGAAAATAAAACAAAAGCAGCTGCTGTCTTTTTTCCGCTCCCTACTCCAATTTCGCACGAAATGTTCTTGGAAAGTTCTGTACGACCCTAAGACCTTTTATAATGGATTTCTATGACCTAGATTGTCACTTTCTTTTTCATAGCAGTTCAATGACTCTGACATATCCCAATTGTGTGGAAAGTTTCATAGTAACCTTGACCAAAACTTTCCTTTTAACTACATAACATTTAATATCTCCAACGCGGAAATTTTAGAAAAATATTACAGAATTTTAAAAAAATTAAATCAGTAATAATAATATAGTTTTTATGATTATCTTCTCAAGTTATGAACTAGAGTCATAAAAATTATTACCTTCAATAAGGAATTCCACTTCATTTAGTCTTTTTGCAGCTAGTACAACTATTGCTTAATTTTCGATAATAATTTCGACACTCATTAAAAAATTGTGTTTATTATAAATGGTCACAATTAATAATTTTCTAAAAAAGATAATAATCACCTATGAAATTTATTAGAATTCAAAAAAATATTTTATGGAAAATGAATTCTAGATATGCATGCAAATAAAATCAATTGAAAACATTAAAAAATATATATATTTATAGTTCATCAAAATAACCAAGTTTAAAATGGTTGAAATTACTTTTAAAAATTGGAAATTAGCAAAAATCCGTAGCTTACCTCCACAGAGACGCTGGTTTAAGACTGACTAAACAGAACTCAATGTTATCTACCAGAAATGCCAACTGACAATCAATGAGACCCTTTCTGATAGAGAGGATAAACAATCGTAGTATTCAGAGTATGTGGTTTTACTTGTTCTATAACCGCATGACTTCATTCGGAAATCTTTGAAATCAAAAATCAAAGACCTAATGTAATAAAGCTGATCGTATTTCTTCAAGCTAATGTAGCTTATAACATTTAATATTGAAACTTGTTGTGCTAGAATGTTTTGCATCATACCACATTATGTCTACTCAAAAATCAACATATGTTACCCGCAAAAATCAACTGATAGAAAGCTCAGTAAATAGTATTAAAATAGATAAGCGGAAAACGGAATAGATATGAAAATTGGTACTATTTCTAACTGAAAATAGAAACTTAGCTTAGTTACTAAATATAACGTATTCTCTTATATAACTGAATGGAATTTAAAGAAAAATATTTGTATTATTACTTTTAGTAATATGAATATACTTTCTACTGCATATGCACATACTACATCCATTATTATTCAAATTTTGACGTTTTAAATGCTACGATGCTAACAACGGTTGTTATAAAAGAAAATAAGTCAAACTTTTCTATAAAATCTACCTAAAATAGGAAGGCAACATAAAACAATGCCGTAAATGAAACTAAAAAACCGAAATATATTAGTTCCGTTACTATTTCTTTCCCCTTCAAGTGATGAAGCCATTGGAATGAAATTCCTCCTTTACATCATTAAATCTTTTATAATCCATAATCTTAAGGATTTTAAATCTTGCATAATGAAATCCTTTAACTCAAAACGACATTCAACTCGCAGTGACATATAATTATTACTCGAATCGCAATGGTCCATTTGTCAACAGCATAATGCCAGTTTTTGTCTCACCCAAGCAATAAACATGAAAAACAGGCAGTCTAGAAGGCCTATCATAACAAGGCAGGCAAATATAAATTTAAAGTACGCCATCAAAAACACTAGAAACTCGATGCTAAAAGTCTCATAAAACAGATGACATGATAAATGTACTTTAGACTAAATCAACAAATAGAATCATTCGAATGTGAGAATAAAATAAAAGTTTCGCCGAATTAGGCTCAAGAAATTGTGTGCTATAAAATAAATATCTCACATCACAGTGCTAAAAAAAAAAAAAAAAAAAAAAATGCTTGAAAGATTCGATTTTTTTTTTTTTTATGCCATGGTAGCCTTTAACACTATGCATATTACATAATGTTAATAATTCCAAATACACTGAAGATCGTTTGAGATGTTTTAAACATAATTTCATTATTTACATATGGTTTTGAGATGTTTTAAACATAATTGCATTATTTACATATGGTTTTGAGATGTTTTAAACATAGTTTCATAGTTTCCATTACAGTGCACATAAACTAAATTTTATATAAATAAGTAAGCCAGTATAAAATTGGATATCTAGTGTTAATTGAAAAATATTATAAAGAAGGATAGCTGGACACACCATCCCTAAAAATATATTATGGCATATAGTCTAAAATTATATTATACTATAGATTGTTTAAGCATCATGCAATAAAAAAATGAATGAAATATTAATTACCATAAAAATATGACTCACTTTCTCCACAAAACAAGTGGTTTTATTAGTTTAATTTCATAACATATTCCTTGTTTTTTTCCAGAAATCACAATATCTTAGTAGTCAATTTTGTACAAGAAATAAACTTAAGTAATCTACCTTAAAAAAAAAAAAAAAAAATTAATAAGATATTTTACAAATGAACCAAATAGAATATAGAAAAATTCCAACTCATATTTCTCAAAAAGCCACTATTCCAAGTGAAACCCGATATACCTTATCAGCAACCTTCACCTCTAAAGGGTGGAGCAATCCCTCGACCTTTCCACCATGACTAACATCCCCGCAATCCTACCGTGACTCACCATACTGATCAATGGGCCGTAGAAACCTGTATACACGGCAAATTGCAGGTATTCTATGTTTTTTTTTTTTTCCTTCCCCTCCTATTTCTTTTTCTGGAAGATCGCCAAACTTCCATAAAGTTTGATTCCATTCATTTCGAATTTAAAAAAAAAAATTTCCTATCGGCATCTGCGTTACCCGAAAGACTTGCCAGTTCACGGGTAACTGAATATTGTTCTCGTGTGAATGCAACATGTATATTATAAAAAGTAGTTTTTATAGCGATTTTGATGACTTTTTTTTTATATGATGAATTAGTTTCTCTTGAATTTTTTTTTTTCCTCAATCATGGACATTTGTTGAAGCAACAGCAATTGCACGGAACGGTGATATTTGTGTTGTTGTTCTAATGCAGCTGGCAATACAGACAGTTAATCCTTATGTCATAAGCAAGGGCTGCACTACTGTTACTCATTTAGCACTACCCAGGGGCCACGTGTAACTTGAAGACATGTTGCGAGTAGCCTTATCCTCACAACGCTCTACGATCCTATTAGGAAATGGGAAGTTTAAAGTGGATTCGAACCACTACAAACATTCATGGCACAGCCGGGATTCGAACCCGATACCTGTGGTACCGAGTGCCAGAGCGCTAGCCACTCCCATCAGGCCCCTGACGGTGATATTTGTTTTACTGGCAGTATTTCTATTTACACACTTGCCGCTTCAAAAACTAATCATAAATTCACCAATGTATTCCTTCACCGCGCTTCTGAAGATCTTAAAGAACATCCTATATTCAGTTATTCGATTTGCCAGCAGTCTTATACATTTGGTTAACAGAACATAATTCTTAGTGTGTTATAAGTATTCACCAGCAATATAAATATATAATAAATAAAAGATGTCTGCATGTAAGTAAAAGACATAATTACTAATCTAGTTTAGGATTGGAGGCTAGCACTTTGAGCTTCTTAACTAAAGGAAATTTGGTTCAAAATCCTACAAGTAATGTCGAAGAAAAAGCATCATATTTGCGAAGATGATTGGTATGATAAATCCATAGATCAAACCTTTTCCATCGGTTTTTTGGGAAGTAGAATGCTAGTTAACCCGATGTCATTCCTGGGGGGTATTCCTTAAAAATTGAAGCGCAAAATGGAGGTACAATCTAGAAAGTTTCTTGTGGTGCATTCTGAGTATCATTGAATTTGCTACATTTCTGCCATTGTATTAGTGCATGACTTCAGATAAAAATTGGAAAACAACAACTGTTTAGTACAACTTGGATTCTATCTATTGCAGAAATGCAATTGATAGTTCACTTCAAAATTTAGAGTCACGAATTGAATTTTTCTCAGAAAATAATCAGTTCTCGAAAGTTTTCCGAAAGAAAAAAATGTGAGGTAATTAGAGCACATTTACATTCTAAATCGTCATTCTCAGTCCGGAAAAGCATCAGCTAACGATCAGATTAACATCTCATGGTATACTCAAGGCCTTTTCTTATGGTAACACATGTTACAACTTTGAAAAAGTAAAGTAAGCCTATTCTACCTGCAGTAAAGTTAAGTTTCGTGGGTCACTCACGGACCTCGATCTTGCTTTTTATAAATAATTATATATTAAATGATGAAAATGGATACATCAAAAAACAACTCAAAATTAATAAATGGACTTCTTTAGTCAATTTTCAACTAATTTAGCTGCTTTGACACCAAACATCTGTAATTTATTATCGTTAGTGATTAATTGCAAAATGGAGTTGGTCTGGTTATAAAGCCTTTGATTAAGTACCAAATTTCAAAAAATTCAATTCAATAACTTAGTTATGCTTAAAATTCCTCTTTCTAAATACTTAAGAAGTAATCATGAAAGTCATAAATAAGTTCCTAAAAGCTTAGTTAGGCTACAGATAAGTTCAAATATGAAAAAACTAAATGCTACATACATCAAATATATTATTAAAAAAATTTAGTTGTACTTCAACACTATTAAAGAACACATGGTAATACATATTACAATAACCAAATGTGCTTTGAAATATTTAATTGCACTTCAAACAAGTAAGAAAAATCAAACACTACAGACAGCGCAAAAATTGTTGTTGGACTGAGAACTATTCAAATACACCGCAAAATCTAAATATTACAGCTACCAAAGATGACACAAAAATAGTTCTGTCACAGACTCTAAGAATGCCAAGGCAAAATATAATAGTCATCAAATAAGCGCAAGCGGTTGTTTATTTACAAGTAAATGTAATAAAATTATTTTATTCCCTCGCTTTAAGCACATTTCTTAAACATAGTTTACAATAATAAAACTTCCTAACAAAGATAAGCATATATAAGCATAACTTCCTGTCAAAGATAAGCATTTTATGAATTTCTGAAATATTACTTTTTGATCACTATCGCTTCCAATTGCGAAATAGATTGTGGAAAGTAGCTTTCATTATTACTGTCGTTATCACTTCCATAAAATATACTTTTTGCTGACAAAATTCATAATATATATATATATATATATACTTAAATTTGTTTATTTTTAATGTAAATAATAAAACTAGCTTCTTTAATAAGTCATTTAGATGTAAAAAAATTTATTTATAATAATACTTATTTAAAATTCATGTATTAATTTTGTTAGAACATTAACAATTAACATTTTTCGTAAAATATAGTTTAATCGCGTTTGTAATAATATCCCTAATATGAAATTTCGCTGCATTAATCAAAGCAGTTAAACAAAAATTTCATCCACCATAGCAAATAGTTCTCTACCTTTAAATCAAATAAAAATTAATTAAAATAATATTTAGCTTCATATACCATCACACATCAAGCAAAAACTAATATAGACTACTACTGTACGATCATGTAAAGTAGTAGTCGAGCGTTTAACTCAAAAACAATAAACAAGTAAGATAAAAAAAAAAAAATTTAAGTCAATTCCTACTTTTTATTCACTATTATTGCAGAAAGTCTTTTATAAATAATTTTCATTCATTTTTTAAGATTATCTGGCGCCATCTATTGGTAGATGTATGCAACTTAAATCTAAAAAAAAAACTAAAATTAATTCATTAAATTTAATTAATGAATTAATATTTGAAAATACTGTATTAACATCAAGTGTCATCCACTGTACAAAAAAAAAAAAAAATGTATTTGAACTTGAGTGGATGCATAAAAAGTATTTTATGAACGATTGAAGATTTAAACAAGATATATATAGGGAGAGCGTGAGCTAAGAGAAGGAATTGAATAAGCAACAAAAAATACAAGGGGGACACAAAGTCTTGCCCTGATTATAAAAATTTATTGTGCGAAAACTATTAAAATTAGACACGTTTGTTTGGATACATTGTAAATATTTTTATAAAGTTTTTAGCAAGGCCATGTACTTCAGTAGATTTCAAAGTGTGCTCCTTGACAGTTTGGAGAACGCCACAACGGTACTCTAGTTCCTGCCAAGAATTGTTTAACATGTCACTTGTAACAATACACACGGCATCTTTTATCCCAGCCTTCTCTCTTCCTCAAGTCCAACAAGTGGTGTGACAATGACTCTAAGTTAAAGGCTGAAATAATGGAAACTCCCTTACCCTTTAGGGATTAAAAAGTAAATTAAAAGATGGTGTATTTGTGATACCCAAACATACGTCTTTCAAGAAAACTATTTCGAACTATTATTCAAAATTCAGTTCAGGTAACAGAACTCCATAAAATAGTACCATTCAAAGCAGCGAAATGAAAAAAAGAAAAATCTTCAACAATGAATCAAATCTCAAAGCTACTTTTAAACCGTAATTTACTTAAAATCCTGTATACTAAAAAGGAAATAAATAAATTTCGTAAGAAAGACATGACTGAATGAATGCGACGCAGATGATTCAGTTATAATAAGCACAAGGATTTCACGATATTTTTTTAATGCGATTACGCTTGTTGACCCTAAAATAAGATATATTAGAGGCAGCTTTAAAAAATATTTAATGTCAAAATATTTATAGCTATTTAAGTATTTAAAAATTCTCTGCTATATAATTAATACAAAACCATTCGTTTTTAAATAACTATTAACAATTAAATACTTTTAAGGATTTTTATTATTATTTCTTCTTAAAAATTGGAAAAATTTATCTCCGTTTAAAAAAATTATTATTTTTAAATAACTATTAACAATTAAATACTTTTAAGGATTTTTATTATTATTTCTTCTTAAAAATTGGAAAAATTTATCTCCGTTTAAAAAAAATTATTAAAAATAAGAAGTTTTGATAAATCTGCAATACTTCTTAGATATTACAGTTTCACTAATATATAGCATGCAGCAGTACCGGCCCATAAGTCAGTTGCAATCTATTAAAAAGCATTCTTACATCAAATAATTTGTTTAAAAAGCAAAATATTTAAAATTAAGGAAGACATATTCTTTATCGGAAGCATCTTATTAAAATAAAAAAATTCAACGAATTTATGCGAATTTTTCTTAAATCGAGATATCAGTGACATACATAAAAACGACTTATTTTATAAATATTTTGTTTATGAACCATTTTACCATTAGTACGAAATTTTCAACTGTATGATTTCAAGTAAAAAAATTCAATTTAGCCTCCAATATAAATAAAATGAATTGAGGGTCTATAACATTATCTAGAGATAATCTATAACATTAATATCGTCTCAACAATCTCGTTATAACATTATCTAGAGATTCATCATTTGAGGACGCATTCTTTATTCCCCTAGACTTTATGCTAAAAGTATTCTGATTCTTGATTAAAATTAGAATTCACGCACATAAATACTTTCTAAAAATCATAAAAATTAAGTTTCCAAAATAACATAAAAACAAAAAGTAAGGTTTCTAAATGTGATATGTTTATGTGAATAAAATCAAATTTCGAGAAGAAATAATCAATAACTTATAATAGCTAGAACGAAAAACACAGATTGGGTGGGAAAAGTGTAATTTTAAGAAATTCATAACAATATCCCCATTTGGAACACGTGAAAGTTTTTTTTTTTTTTTTTTTTTGAATCCTATAAATCACATACAAAATTAATATCAAGAAATAAAAGACTGCTTTTCAACAAAAAAAATATGTTTGATATGTTATTATGCAGTAAAGATTATACAGATATTATTATCATATAAGCAAAGTCTCCATGCGAATTTTTGTTTACTAGACTAACAAAATGCTGGGTACATTGCTGTGAAAGGGTAATTCTGTCCCACGCTTTATGATATACGGATCAAGGAAGTGGAAGGTGCAGTGATCCTTATATGTATGAAAGTTAATTAATAAACAGATAAAGATATGTACCGACATTTCTAAGATTTAGTTTTTTACCCCCCTCATACATCATATCTCATAGAATGATATCCCGGCAAATAAGTATAAAAAAACATGGGCACACCTACAAACACTTAAAAGAGAGGAGGTAAAAGCGTTTACCATTTATTGATTTTTTTTGTAATTCTTTTAGGCATGAAATGACTCGTAAACTTGCCTACATGTAGAAAATGAAAACGGAAATGGTCTAACAATACATTTTGCTTTCAACATTTAGATCATGAGATTTGCTTGCACGTTTCAAGTTTCGTTCGTCTGATGAATGAAATGTAATATAGTTAGCATTTGGTATTTTATATTTAATTTTAAGCAGTAACCATGCCAATTTTTGTACGAACTTTCAGACGATTACATTCAATGAAACTCAAAATCATTATTATACATTTATCCAACTAGAATAATACAATCAGTATCATCCAATATCACTCTGTCCAATTATATTACAGCAAATATATAGGAATTCTGAAAAATTCCTTCATTGAGTAGCAAAAGAAGCAGTTGTATAAAAAAATCATTCCGGTTTAAAGTTGGAACTATCCCGAGTAATGCGATTGTGATTCATTACTAGACTTAAAACAAAATTGTACACAACCATTCAAAGATATTTTGTATGACCAAAAACACTTGGTTTTCTTTTTTACTTGTTGCCAAAATCTATTACCCATTCCATGATACAAACTGGCAAGATGGGAGATAGATAACGAAAAATAAATCTCTGTGAAGCATCTCCGTCATGAAGAATTAGCAGGTGCAATGGTGAAAGAGTCCATATAAAACACAAACCCACTAGATAGCGTACTCACTTCAGGGTTATGGGACATAAATAGCATCTCAATTTGCTGTAACAGCCGACAAAAATGCTCAAGCTTGGGTGAATCCTAAAAAAAAAACCTTTCTAGTAGGAAAAAGGGATTCAGAGTGAAAAAAAAAAAAAAAGGATGAACCTTATCTGTTTTTAATAGAGTAGCCACTCGGCGTGGCCATCTGGAAGTCGACTGTCAATTAATGTTCCGGGAAAACGTAAGCACGGGTGCAGGAGAGGCCAGATGGTTCAAGTGCATCAAGTCACGGGTGTGACGCACACTGAACTGTTATTTTGGGGTAGAAGGAAAGTTTACAGCCGATCACGACATCCACGTATAGGGTGCTCTTCATTTTTTTTTTTTTTTTTTTGTAATGTATGACAGAGAGCACGTGGCATCAAATAAAAAATTTATAACAAATTAATGAAAAACAAGTAATATAAAAAAAAATTTTCATTCATTTTTTGAAGTTTATCTGGCGCACTCTATTTGGTAGATATATGCAACATAAATCTAAAGAAAACCTAAAATTAATTAATTAAATTTAATTATTGATTAATATTTGAAAAAACTGTATTAACATCCAGTGGCATCCACTACAAATTCAAAAAAAATGTATTTGAACTTGAGTGGATGAGTAAAAAGTATTTTATGAACGATTATTGAAAATTTGAACAAGATATATATGGGAGAGTGTGAGCTAATAGAAGGAATTGAAAAAGTGATGCTTTATGATCTGAAAGAAATGAGATGCAGACAAAAAAAAAATTGAATTTTAATACATTTTTGATGAAATTTTACTTTGAAAATTAATGGATGTTGTAATATGACGTCGCCAAAATAAAATACTCACATATGTTAGAATTGTGTTAATAAGAAAAACTTTGACACTTTGTGGAGATTTGGCATTAGAAATTATGATTGTAATATTTCCTTTGGCTAGTGACTTTATACTGATAAAATTGTAGAATATAATGGAGGTTTGTTAATGACGAATATTTACTCTAGAATTTAAGAAGTATGTGCGATGAACAATAAGAATAAAAAAATTTAGGTTAGTTCATTTAGTTTTTCTATTTAAATTTTTTGTTTAACAAAATAAAATGTTTTTAGCAATACGTTCTGTGAAAATTGTTACAAAATTTTAAAATTTTTAATAATTTATAAATTATTAATTGAATAATTTATTGACTTTTGTAGTCTGATACTAAACAGTACTGGTTGCTGGATTAAAACTCTCCAAATTATATATATATACATGTAAACACAATACTGAACTAGAAATTGCTACCGCCAAATATTATCATAAGCTTAATAAAAAATGGTGGGTTTTTTTTCTTTGTTTAATTTTTAAAGAATCAAAAATAAATATCTTTTGACTTCATATGAATGATTAAAGTTAGTTTCTTAAAGCTGGTTTTTTTAATTCAATAAGTTTCATAAATAAATTAAAATTATCTTAGAAGCAGAAACTAAATTCTCAACAAATAGTTTTCTTATTCAATAACATTAAAATAAATTCAATTTGAAAGTTTTAAGTTCTTAAAGAATCCAACTTGTGCCTCAATTCAACAATATTTGGGACTTTCAGAAATATTAACTTTATATTATTCTACAAACAGAGAAAAAGCCCTCATATATATATGAAAGACAAAGATTAAAAATTATTATGTATAGTATTGTTTACTTTTCTGCTGTATTGTACATATATATTGAGTTAACAATAAATGGATTTAAATATTATAATTACTGGATATTCTAAAGTTTTTCAAACCTCCTTTTCATTGAAATGTATGAAGATCCAAAATAAGCCCACAAAATTATATGTCATATTTCTCTTTTAAAAGAACAATTATTTAAAGTAAGATGGCATAAACCATCTCCATTTCTAATTTATCATCAAAATAACAACAGCTGCTTTTAATATGGGCTGTTTTCATCTTAGTGATTGCTCTGTTTACTCTAAAATTCTATTATTAAAATTATGTGGAGATAAATTGTGATCTAGATCTAAAATTAAATAATAAACATCTTCGAATAGATTAGTTTAAGCTACGAAAAACGCAATCCCTTTTGTATAATTTTTCAAACGTATTCAATTTTTTTTTTTTTATGATAAAATCATTTTAAAAACAAAATTTTGCGTATATTATGTGCCTCCAACAGTGGTTCTCAAAATTTTTGAAGTCGGGCACATTTAAAATCACACAAATAATTGTAGGCGGCACTATATACAATTTTCTGAGAATTATAATAGTTAAGTCACATATTACAGAGAAAATTATAGAATAAAAAAAATATAATGAAACGCACCTAAGTTTATTTATTATTTTGTTTATGGTTTGGTTTATCGCTCTACGGTCATTTTGTGCACACTTTAGATAAATTAGACCGGGACCTACAGTTTAATGTGGATTCCGAATCACTGAAACATCCATGCCACCGCCAGGATTCGAACTTGAAGCCTGTGGTTCCAAAGGCCAGAGTGTTATTCAATTGGCCATCAGGCTGCTTTTGTGTTTATGTGAGAAACATGAGTCTGAAGTGCCTAAGTGATTATTTTAATGTTTAGGCATATATTTGAAAGGTAAACACTCATTTTCTCGTCAATACATAAAAAAATTTCTTCTTTTAATTGTGAGTGTAGAAAATCTTAATTCACATAAATATGATGATGAAAATTTAGCAACATTTTCTTAGTGAACAGGCATTCCTCTTTAAAGAAGACTTCAAGAGACAATTCCTTATATTTAATCCACAATCTACGATATAACTACTAGTTCTTCAGTTATTGTTAACTGACCAACTCAACTTACAGACGGTGGAGTCTCATAGGCTACAATGGAAGTTTTTTTAACAATGAAAATCACATAGACGTAATAGTAGCCAACCATGGAAGTTACCGCTCTTAGTTTCACGGAAACATTCTTTGGCGCATTATCGCTGTTTGGCACTTTTTACGTGAATAAAAAAAAAAGCAATCAGAAAGGTTTATAGGTTGTAGTGAAATATTTCTCTAAACGGGAAAACTGACAAAAAAATTAATAACTATATTTTTATATCTAGACAAATATTTCTCTGGAATACCACAGGCCGAATCTGAAATTTTTTAGGGCGCACCCTTTGAGAACTGATCTACATATTTAGCAATTTTTATTCTATAAAAATCAAAAAAATTATTTACATTATTTAATATTCATTATTCATTTAATTTTGTAAACCAATTAATTGTTGTTAATTAAACCCAATTGTTGTTTTTGTTTTTTTTTTTTAATTCGGATCATTGTAAACCTTCAATATAATGTGCAGGATACTTTATTATAAAAAATATATACATAATAATTGGCCACTTAGTGTACATCTATTAGTACATTTTTATATATCATCCAAATACCGCTTTGATTATTTTTTATTTTAATAAATCAGCTAAGAATGCAATATGTATTTAAAATGTATCATAGAAAGGTTCAAAATAACAGGCAATTTATTCCAGGCATTCTTGATATTTTGTATCCATAGATTTTTTTTTGGTACATGAAAATGTCAGTTGCAAATTTTCTTTTTGCATCTGAATAAAAATTTCTATTCTATTCTTTAGACGATTCGAGTAACTTGACATACTAATAAATTCACTAATATGGAGTGTCGGAAAAATATAATTGCATTAGCACATAAAGGTGACCTTCACAGTTACAGAAGCAGTCGCGAACACACTTCTGAATTTTTGAGTACTGTTTCTCAAGTACTTTCTTACAAGTGCTCGACAAAAAAATACTACATTTTTTTTTTTTTTTTTTTTAATAAGAGGATCGCTCTCGTTACTTCGCAGGCTCACAAGAAACAATGACAAATACAGATGGGAACTGAATAAAACATAATACAAACATATACTCTAAAAATGCGCAAAAGATAATAAAAAGAAAAAAGAATATTCTTACCGCTGCTGAAGTGGAGTCATCACGGAAAGAAGGTCACATAAAAAAAAGAAAAAGCATCGTGTTACAAACACTAGTAAAGAACTACCATACAATTGTGACATAAGTGCTAACAGAAAAATAAAATTCTTAGGCTCCGAGAAAAATACTACAAAGACAGCATTGTTCATTAACAACAACTAGAAAATAAAAAACTTTTTTTTTTTCTTCATACTCACGGATCACCTCAACTTTGACTTAGACTAAAAATAATAATCTTTTCAGAAGAAAATAAATGAATACCAATTATGAGAATAACCATCTAGAAATGATATTTTGGTATTTCACAAAACAAGAAAACTACAGAGTGAACAAGATTATCAGCAGTTATCACCCCTAATTCATTCAAAAATGTTCTTTTTCCTCCTCTTCTTTCATTTTCATTTTAAAAGAATTGTCTGTATATGCAAAAGAATTTGAAATCCAATATATATATTTTTTTAATTCACATGACTAACGTATTTATAATTAAGAGCGAAAGAGGAAATATGTTTTACCATTTTTGGTGATGATGACTATAGTTCCTACATGATACGAAATTAGCTCATTTCTTTATTAGAGTGAAAAAAAGTTATCGGATACAATTTTTAGGACAGGATTGATTGTTTGAAATAGACCATGTAGCTGGCAACCACAATCTCCGGATTTAGTAGAGCTAAATATAAAACGACATCGATTTCTTCTTTTGCGGACATCCGAAAAGATTTTGAATATGAAACTCCAATTTTTCAATTTTTCAGTCTAGTCAAGGACTGGCATAAGAATTTCGATTGGACTTTTATGATTCAAAAATACCTAGACCTTCGAAAATATACACCGATCCTTGCATTAATGCTAACAAAATATATATCTTCATTAAAATCATTAGAGTGAAAAAGTTATCGGATACAATTTTGGAACAGGATAGATTGTTTCTGGTTGCCAACTGCATGGTCCATTTCAATCTCCGGATTTAGCAGTGCTAAATATAAAATAACATCGATTTCTTCTTTGCTAGATATCTGAAAATTTTGAATATGAAACTCCAATCGAGTCTGTTAGTCAAGCACTCGCATAAAAATTTCGATCAGACTTTTAACTATTCAGAAAATACCCAGCACCTTTGAAAAAATATATTTCTTGCATTACATTGCTTACACCGATCCTTGCATTAATGCAAATAAATATGCACTTTTGAGAGCGTAATTATAATAAAAAAAGTTTATAAATTCATGTCACTTATTGTATTTTTACATCTGCACAAATCAAAATGCGATTGCTATAAACGAAATGTTTTCTGTATTCGTCATCCCTTCAAGTTTGTCATATCAATTTTGACTCATCCTGTTAAAACTTCAGAAATAATAATAATTAAATTGCAAATAAAAACTTCACTGAACTAAAAACTGCTGAATAAATTTTTAAAAAAGATGAACCAACTTAGACAGATTAAACAAGATATTAGACCAAGTCTATGGTTTAATGTGAAACAGCAGTTTAAAGATACATTAAAAAATTCAGAGTTTACATCTTAAAAATCAGTCTTTTGGTATTTTAATATTTATATATTTAGTGTTTGTATTTGGATTGAAGAAAATACAAATGGAATTCAGAGATTTAAGGAAGATCATAAATAAGATATTTCTGTTGTGATGATATATATAACCACTACATATAAACCACCTCAATACATTTCTCTTGTGATTATATACATAATCACTACATATAAAACCACCTCAATATATTTCTGTTGTGATATTTATACAAATGTATCGGTTCTCTTTCAAAAAATTTCAGAATACATACAGCGCATATAAATTATCACATTAGTTTCAAACAAAATTTCGGTATCTTATAAATAAGTGGAATATTTTATAAACTGTGGTTTGATTTGTCGTTCTACTGTCATTTTTTCGCACACTAGGCTAATTAGATCGGGACCTACAATTTAAAGTGGATTCCGTACCACTAACAAACATCCATGCCACAGCCAGGATTCGAACCTGTGGCCTGTACTGCCAAAGACCTAGCCAATTGGACATCAGGGCGCTTAGAAACTGTGGTAAAATGATTTTTGTTACGAATTATAATTTTTGTGCGTTTATTTGAAACTAATTTCACTATATGTTGTCAGGAACCAATACGATAAGAAAAACAGTATTTAGCTAATTGTAACGTATCGATGTTTGTTTGTATACTTAAAATAAAAATGCCTAATTAAAATAAACAAAGAAAGATGTACCTTATTAATTGATAAGTGGTTAACACAAAATCACACGGATATATATCCTTTTAAGAATTACTTTAAAAAAGTATAAAAATTATCAGCGAGTTTACACAGATCGAAACTCTGTTTACCATTTCCTTTAAAAGTTTTAATTAAAAACTATCTCGAGTTTATTTCTTTAATTTAATATATCTGAATTGATTATACTTATTAAAAAATAATTGTTGCCAGTTTAGTTAAAAATGTATAGAAACAGAGTAAATTAGAATGATAAAAAAAAAAATATGAAGACTTTCTCAAACAAAATTCTAAAACTAATTTTCGTTAATTCTAATATAATCTCTATAAACAATTTCACACTTTAGATACCTATTTGCAACATTCTTTTAAAATAAGTTTCTTTTATATACTTTTTATTGGAAATAGTAATAAATCAAACTTTTATTAATTAAATTTTATTTTTTTAAAAAAACATCTTATTTATTGCATTCGTCTCAATCTTTATTACCTTATATGGTTAATTTAGAAAGAAAAGAAAAAGATTTTTAAAGATTTATTAATTCAAGATTTCTATCATTTGCCGTCTACATCAGATAGTTTTAAGAAATGTCAACTATACATTTTAACTATGGTAGGAAGAGTGGAAAATTAGCTACATTTAAATTGCAGTGAGCTACGAGTCAAATTGCATGCATCATTAAATTTTAATCCTTTCACATAATTTAAGAAGTGCACAAGAATTACGACATTTATTATGAATTTCGAAATTTTATATTTTCTAATTTAGTGCTTTCACTTTAACAATTAAAACTTTCATTTTGAAAAAAAGTATTTTCTCATAATTGCATACCTAATGAATTTATGACAGAATATTGCTTAAAATTAAAGCATTAAAAAATAGAAACTTATTGTCTCATTTTCATTAGAGGGCAAATGAAAAAAAATATTTTACAGTAGTTTTATTTTAAATAATAAAAATAGTATAACGGAGAAACCTTGCAACTATCAACTTAAAATTTTCTTCTAAACCTCTCATTATAATGACTTCCATCTATGTGACTTTAAATATGCTACACAAGTGAATGATTCATTCAACATAAATTTACCATATGAAATTGTCAAGAAAGAATTGTCGAATATCTACGAAACTTGGCATGAATGAAGGTTTGCGTTAAGCACATAAGCAAATTGACGTATCTTCACTCTAGTTTATATAGCCCTAAGATATACTCTGTATGCAGTTTATATATCACAAAAGAATGCTTTATCAATAAGAGTTGTCCATATGCCGCTACTAAAGTAAATACCAACCACAGTTTGCGTGAGAAAGAATAATTAGGATAATGGAGGCTGGGTGATCAGTTCGGCGAATTGCTTGTACCTCGACAATTCTGACATTATAAAGACGTATTGATACAGATGGGCGAGATAAATTCACACGCAAAACGTCTTGCATCAATAACCAGCAGGAGCCATTTCATTGTCAGACCAACAAGCACAAAGCCACTGTCGAACATCTTCACATAAGTGGCATGATCTGTTCGTACCATTACTAAGTGTCCGATTGAAAAGCATTTAATATGGCGGCGTTCATTACATGTGTTGTCCTTGACAGTCACCCACAGTCCCATCCAGTTGAGTGTGCGTTGGTCGTCTTCAGTGACAAATAATACGAATCTGACGCTGTGATGACAGCCGTGCATGTGTTTGGAAGCCATTCCATGCTACAAATTCTCCTCTTTAGTAATGATCCTCGGCATTATGACGGCCCAAAATATACGTTGACATCCTCCAACCACATGTGTTGGCTCCCTTAGCAGAGCTGCCAGTAAGAAATTTTTAACAAGATAATGCTCGGTTACACACAATAAGTGTGTTAAATAATGCTTCCTCCTTATTGACACTCCTTGGATCACTAGATCCCCAGATTTGTCACCGATTGAAAGTTTGTAAGACGTCCAGAGTCGACAAGTTGTGCAGCGTACATGAATCTAACTAGAATCACGCTTGCACCAATTATGGAATGAGATGTTGCAAGCCACAAAAGAAACCTGCAGATTTCAATGTCAGACCGTATTCCTTCATGCACTCAAGCTAGAAACGCCTCCAACGAGGAACTACATACTGTATTTCTTTGTGTATTTTCCTGCAATAAATTTTCCTTTTGATTACATTTTGTAATCACTAACTTATATCAACGTTAAAAATACGCATGTAAAATTTCAATATGTTCGGCAATGCTTTCTAGATGCGCTAATTTTTATGACGAGTATTCGATAAAATTCGACAATTCTATTAATTAAAATAATTCAATTTTTTCCTGTTAAAAGTTGTTTTAGAAACACCATGCACTCGTATTCACATAAAAGGAAAATTCTTTAATCAAATAAATTTTGATTTAAAAAAATTTAAATAAAGACATTTTTTTTTTAAAGGTTAGAATATCGAAGAAAGAAATTTTTGTTAAGTTATATAAAAAAATATACTGAATTTGTACCCATTATTACAACTAAGTTCAGAAAAACAGATTTAAAGCCTTCAACAAAAGAAAAAAAAAAAAAAAAAAAATTTTTTTTTTTGAAATCGGCAATTAATTGTTTCAAATAAAAATCTTATTTTTACAACTTTTAGAAATATCTACTTTTAAATGAGTATTAAGAAAGTTAAAAATTATACACCCTTGAATTAGAATAAGAAAAAAAAGGTGTTAATGGAAATCACGCCTGAACACTTTGGTGAGCCACAACTTATTGTTAGTAGATTAGAAAAAAAGTAAAAAGGGAGCAGTAGTTTTCCACAAATCAGCTACTAAGGCAAATAAAAAATAAAGCAACTTTATTGCATATTTCGCTTCTGTATTTTCTACTAATTCTAATAAAATCCTAATCAATTTTCAGTGGAAAAAAAAAAACAATTTCAAATTCTTGATGTTAATATTACATTTGGCATACCATTTTAAGTTTTAGAAACCTGAGAACTATTTGATAAATATCAGTTTCTGATAACTACAAAATCAAAAACTTCCCCTTCTAAATTCTTCAACAGGCAGTTAGTACGACCAAAAGAAGTCATATTAATTTTCATCTTTTAAATTTATCATCAAGTCAGCTGATTCAGATAACAATTTAAAGAGAAAATGCTTACTATCATAATTACGTTCAACAAAATGCAAGTTCGTTAATCTTAAGTAAGAAAAAAAAATCTGACAACAGTAAGTATTTATTGTTTTAAAATACCAGTGCATGACTCATAGCCTTGATATTTAGAAGGAAATATTTATGCCTTTTATTTCCGATAAATTAAATCACTGGCTAGGAAAACAAATAGCAATTAAATTATTCAAAACTATTTTGCATGCTGTATATGGAAAAAAAGTTGCATTGTATTCCATATGATAACATATTCGTCTTTTAAACATGTTATTTGCCGATTATGATAATTGCAATGAAAAAAATGCTTACTATTATAATAATTTTATAAAATATGTTAGATTTAGTAAAGCTTCTAAAAGAAATAATAAGCAAATATACGAAAACAATTCCAGATTTAGGCAACAACATCTAAGTATATTTTGTTACTGATTAGCATGTCGTAAAGAACTTCACCCAACCCATGTTCTTTACACTGTGGCCAAAGAAGGCGCAGCAAATAGCTCATGCCACATTTAATACCACCCCTTCTTATATCAACTTATTAAAAGAAAAAAAAAATACCAGCTACTTACGCTTAGCAATCCGTCTCATGTTCATTATATTTAAGGAGCGATTAGCTGATGACGTTGATTCGAAATCTAGCAACGCAAAGAAAAGCAACCATACCACATCCTCTCTCCAACAACACAGGAAGGAAGTGAGCTAAACGAAATCACTTTGCCTTCTGAGGCTTTTCTCTTTGCAACACCTTTTTTTTTTAATAAACCAAGATAATCTATTTTAGAGACAGATGTTGACACTCCTACACATGGATAAGCTCGAGTTTCGGGTGGAGTTGATTTTGCAAAATGAAACACACACTCTAATTGAAATTCTCGTTCTGTCGGAGAAAATTCGAGTGGCTTGTTTAGTGGTTGAAGTTCCGCGGAACATCGTTAAATTTTCCCCGTTTACAGTTGAACCAAGAAAAGGAAATAAACTAGGAAGCTAAATCTGTAAAATTCACCGTCAACAAGATTAGAAAAATTTAGTGCAATATGCACAAGACTGAGTTCTAGTCATTGGGGTTTCTTTTCTAAAGACGAACCTATGGCGTCAGTTAACAATCTAATAACAAAGGTTCTTTAATCTAATAACAAAGATAATTTGAAATATCAAACAGAAATTTCCATATTAAAAAAATCGTTTGCATAATTTTTATATTATTTATTGAGACTTTTTACAATTTTATTTAAAGGCAAATATGTATGTGGTTCGAACACTTACTATACGAACCGCTGTAGATAATCCTAAAAGTTGCAGAAATAAGAACTTTATTTGAAACAATTGATTGCAGGTTTCAAAAAAAAATTGTTGCTAAAGATTTTAATGCAATTATCTTCTGTCTGAACTAAAATGTAATAATGGGTGTAAATTAATTCAGCACACAAAATTAGTGTGTTTATTTTATTTTATTTTTTAATAACAAAAAATTTCGTTCTTCGATTATAACCTAAAAAAAAATACCCGTCATGTAAATTTTTTAAAAATCAGAATTTATTCGGTTAAAGAATTTTTCTTTTATGAAAATTCTAATGCATATTATACTAATACCTTTCAGCAAATTTCTAATGCTTTTTTTTTCTTTTGATTTAATTAAGCACTTTTTATTATTACTAAAAGCAACAGATATTCTTTTTAATTCATTACTTTGCAAGCGTGCTCTATAAAAACTGCAATTGCAATAGTACTGCTTTTTTTTTTTTTTTTTGCACCATTACCTCTCATATCATTAAAGTAATGAATATATGTTTAAATAAAAAAAAAACAAAAAACACAGAAATAAAAAAATACATAAATGAAAAAAAAAATCTTCATCAATAATGAGAGTACTTATAAGTTATGTCTGAATAATGAAGCAATTACGCAAATGTATAATCACCCCTCATTATAGGTTTTGAGATAATTGAGACATTTATATCACGTTGAAATTTGTAGTAAGTGATTCATATATTTTAAGGAACCATAAACATGGACGCGGGAAAAAAAATATATTTAAAAAATAAATTTTTGACCTCAGCTAATTTTCACCTCTACTTATAAAGTTCTTTTTAGCGCAATCGTTTCTTTACATTACAGTAATAATAATAATAAATGTGATAATCAGTAGAATTTGATGTTATATCACATAATCATTATTGTGAATTTTAAAAATCGTTTGCTATCAATACTCTAAAATTGTGAAATTACTAGCAGCAAATCAATGCTACTATGATGGATGGAATCGTTGTTAGTAGTGTATGTCTAACAGAGATGCCATTTATCATAGTAGCATTTGATGCAGTTACGAAACATTATGTTTATCTAATTGTAACCGTGCTTCCACCTACGCACTGCAAGAGCGCCCCAATGGTGTTCATTCCAGACTTTCAGACTTTCACCCCAGAGGAAGTACAGCACAACCCGCGCTTCTGCTGAGAAACGTTTAGTTTACAATTCTCTCATCCCGAGGGAAAACATATTTAACGCAACCCCGAGTAATAGTTGGCCTACATGTCCTCAAATAAAGCTGTGTCTCAAGTTCAACCCAACCTCACCCAGACTCTCGCCTGCCTAATGAGAGGAAATATATTTCGCGCGTGCCTGAGTATCTTCATTTTTGGCTTACAAGTGAAATCCTTTCACGAATATATAATTATATGTCTTTAAATGTGAATATTGTATGTGTGTCGTGTTTGTGACGTAAATAAAGCTGTGTCTCAAGTCTCAACCCAACCTCACCGACATCGCTTGCAGCGTTATAATCCAGTAGCACACTATATAGCCTTTAGTAATCTTTCAATAACCAAACGGTAAAATCGCGTACTATGACTTTATTTGCCCAATGTTATATAGTTATACTAATACCAATATAATGTTATGGTATTGCTTTGTTTTTTAATTTTGTTAATTATAATAGTATAACACGTTTACTTTATAATTTCATCTATGCATTTCAAAATAATATTCTGAAAATGATCTATGACCTTAATGTTATGGTATTGTTTTTTTTTATCCATTGAACAACAGAAAAAAATATTATTTATATAGACAATTTTATAGACAATTTTAATGTATTCATGGACCGTCTGAAGTGTGAAAGTTCCAATGCAACAGCAAGGAAGGAATTGTGAGCAGCTTCAAAAACATTAGGAATATTATTTCGATTTAAATTTCCTATATTTTCACACAATAAAATCCCTAAAAATTAACACCATTAAATGCAAAAGCAATTTATTTTGCACAAAAAAATTACTGAATTGACGATTTTACATAAGGCAGCAGCATTATAAACACATGTGCATCAGATTTAAATTGTTCAATAACATTTAATGTTCGATGTCCTGTCATAGATATTTTCAACAGTTTTTTTTAAAGGCGATACACTTTTTAGTAGCAAATATTTTCCCTGTATTAGGGAAAATTTCTTTACAATGTGTCTAGTTGGACCACTGACAGTATGGAAAATTGACTAGCGGCCAACTCACACGAATTCAAAAAGATGGAATCATAGGGAAGAAAATTTAGGGGGTTAATTGTAATAAAAAGAATTTGAATTTTAATAATTAAAATTTTAGATTAAACGTTATTAAAAGAAAAATTCAATACAAAAAATTCCACACTAGCTATTACACTTTTGTCTTCCAAAGCAGCTTTTTGCAACGTATATTCAATGCCTGGCAAGTAATCGATTCGCCCGTTTTCGCCATTCAACAGATGTTTACCATTCCACGCAGTCCATGATAAAATGGTAGTCCACTATAAACATGGTTTTCCAGAGCAAGGGGAACTATGTGAAATTTCGAATTATACAGCGGAGAAGTTGGCAATGTCGTAGCCGACATTATAAGACGTGTTTCAATTTCTTATTAAACGATATGGAATATATGCTATGTTTATGTTATTATCAACATAGGTTATGTTAACAGTATGTTATGTTTCTTATTAAACAATATGGAATATGTTTTTATTATTGGTAAAGAGATTGGTTCGGTTTGTCATCTGTCATCTTGTGCACACGAGGGCTAAGCATACCGGGACCTATATTTTAAAATGGATTCCGAACCACTCACAAACATCCATACTACCGCCAGAATTCGAACCTGAAGCCTAGGATGCTAAAAGACCAGAGAGCTGGCCACCAGGCCGCATTGGAAAACAGAAGTCACAAGCACTCCATTATTATCAATTTGATTGAAATTTAGTCATGAGTAGAATATTAACTGGTCAAAAAATAGGAATAAAAAGACGATAGTTTGGATTTTTAATCCATCTCTAAGTCCCCATATTTAGAAAATGCATGTTATATTCAATATATTAATTTTGAATTTATGTTCAACATACAGGATAATATTTAATTATCCGATTATGAAATAAGTACATTAACTAGAATTGTACTATAACTTTACATTTATAAAAAGTATTATTCTTTTTTTTTTCACTGATGATACAGGCTCATCACATTCTCGTTCCATTACCCCCCCCCTCTTATTCTTGTAATTTTTGCAATTCCACCCAAGTAAATCATTCCAAAGAGAATTTTAATTGGGTTTCTAATTCAGATACTATTCTGTACCCATTCGAAACAAATGTCTTTCTTTTTTTGTTTTTTTTTTTTTAAGAATGTGATTTTTATTTTTTTATTCTGGTTTTTGCAATTATGAATATTTCTCAAAAAATGCTTGCGTATGAAAAAGAACTTACGCGTAGTAAAAATTTAATGTTTAACGATGCTTGTCATAAGGTAAAATTATAAAAAATGCATAGTGAAAAATGAAAGTATGTAAAAGTGCGTCTCTTAATAAAAATACTTATTTAAGAACATTTTTTTTTCTTGCGTTGTTACTAATGATAGTGCCTTGCTTGGACGCCGATTTTTTCATCACACTACTTTTAGCCATTTCTTTGGACGACCTCGTGTCTTGTCGTTTCTCACGTTTGTGCTTCTCTTCTGGATTATAACCACTGTTTTTTTATATTTTATATATATATATACGAAGTACCATGTCAAACACATTGTGTGCCAAAATGTCACGCTGATCTTAAAACTGGTCCCAGATTAGAGTTTTTATATTTCCTGCTGATGAAGACTAAAGGAAAATGAATTGCTGCAATTCAAAGGAAATATTTCAATTCCCACGGAAATTAGCCAGGTAAATTTTTAATTGGCTTTTATGACTATTTTTTTTCTTCTGTCACCCAATACAATATTACGAAAATATTTGTTATTTATATCATTGATTTATCTATTCATATTTTAGGTATGTGAACTGCACTTTTTAGAGTGATATCATTAAAGAAGCAAATGGATATGGCGAAAAATCCAGTAGAATGCTAAAAGTATTTTGTTTAAAAAAGAATATCGTTCCTAAAGTATTTTCTGGATATCAAGGTTTTTTAAATACGAACATTTCATACAGCAGGCCAAATCCAAAGGAAGTTCTACAGTTTAGGGTTCTGCTTGTGTTTTGGCGATTTTTCTCCCACCCCTTTAGCGGTTTTCGCCAAGTCCCTTTCTACACAAATAAAATGTCCGCTGCGGTTACAGATATACTGAATCGCATCAAACGTCTTGCGCTCTTTACAATGGCGAAATGTTAAAAAAACAAATGTAAATTTGAAGTGGTTTTTTTACACAGTTATTGCTTTTGCCGATAAACAGATTATATAATCAGTATCGTTAGTTTCGGCGAACTCGCAGTTTGTCACTCAGTTGCTCTGGGATTTACAATACGAGCCAACACTCCTGTGTCGCACTGGCTCGCCGCTACACTTATTGTAAAGCGGCGTGCCCACCTTTTCGCTAACATCACAGTCAAGTACAAATTACAGATGCACAAATAGTTGGAACATAATTCGGTAATTAAATAAATGCTTAAAAATAATTCATTTTCCATACAATACCTAAGCACTGCACTAAAACTCAAATTTTAAAAATGTAAAGAATTCAAAAGATGTTTTATCCACTATGTTAGTAAAATTAACTTATACTATCCCACTCGTCTGTTCCATTGATATTCTTGCTCGGCCATATCAAATGAAAAGTAGACAACACAATTTTAAATTTCAAAAATTTTAGAAACTTTCAGATAAATCATCAAATAATATTGGCAGACAACAATCAGTTAGGCAACACAAAAGTAATGGTCTCAACAAGACCTTAACTAGGTAAGCACAGAAAAGTACAAGCATATTTAATAATAAAAATTAAAAACACACAAACAGTTATGATATCAATCGTAAAAAACGAGGTTATAGCAAAAACGCCGAGATAAAAACGATTATCGGCCTTTGGAACGGAAAATAGACTGGTGTAATCAAAGCCCTAAACTGCCAAATCTTTATTACACCCACAGGTAGAACAAACTGAAAAAATTTCTTAACTGATATAGGCCAAAATGTTAATCACTTAAATAATCAAGATAAAAATAATTACTTAGAGATTAATTTTATCTTTATGTAAAAAAAAAAAAAAAAAACCTAAATAAAATTAAAACTAATCTATTATGAATTATTACTAAATTATTTTAATTTTACAAAAATTGAAAATTGTCTGAAAATGTTTTTAAATTTTAGAAGATTTAATGAAAGATTATTTTTATAATGATCCTGCGGCTGAATTCCTTTTAGAAGAATAAGGAAATTTGAACGGTCAAATTTATTTTAAAATCAAAAATTATATATTAATTAAGGTGTTCCATTTATAAAAACTCAAGCTTAAATACAGAGAACATTATATTTTCAGATATTTTGGGCAACTGGCATAAAAAAAAAATTAAACAAAGAACTAGATAGAATTGTAAATGTTTCTTTTTTTATAAACATACTGAAAAAACTATCAAAAATTAAGAATTTTTTTGAATAGAAATAAAAATTAATATTTTAACGAATAATTACTTAAAATTTTCAGTAAAAAGTTAAAAAACATTAAATTAATAAAAATCTTTGTTGATATTGTTCAAAGCAAATGCTATGTTTATTTTTTGGAAAAATAGCGAGTGCTATAAAAATATCCTGCACTGATGGCATCACAAAAATATTGCTATGATATGTACTCTAGGTGGTTATGCTTTAACTACTAAATTTTGTAATCACTAACTTACTCCTACAATAAACAATTATTATCTCTGTACATTATATCTCAATCTACAGGATCCTCTACTTTATAATACTGAACCACTACTCTGATGAACTCTGCACTATTGAACTTCTTAGACACCATAATAAACATGAATTATCATATATTCATGAAATCTTATAGTGAAATATTCAATATATTTTATAAACTATCACATCCAAATCATTAACTTTTTCAATACCATATTTAATCAAGAATTTTATTTCCAAATTATACTTAATATTTTTTGCCTTGGTCTCATGATCAGCAACCCATGTGGATCATTCTATAACCTTTTCAACAACCTAGTAAATTGCTGATTTACCGGTTTTCATAGACCAGACGACCTGATGGCCAATGACTAGCGCTCTGGCCCTTGGTACCACAGTCTTCAGGTTCGAATCCAGGCGGTGGCATGGATGCTTGTTAGTGGTTCGGAATTCATATTAAACTGTAGTGGACCCAGTCTAATTAGCCTAAAGTGAGCAAAAATGATGATAGACCGACAAACCACACCAAACTATAGACCAGAGGACAAGTCATCCTATTCTTCAATCACCACCTTTTTCAGTTATTTCCTCATTTCAAAATATTCATATGTAATAACTGGGAATAAGGCCGTATGTTTTGGTGTCAAGTGATTTCACCACTCCCATTGACTTGCCAAAATAATCAAGTATCATATGCAAAGTCTCTGATGGCTCGATTGATTATTATTTAATTTATTAATTGGTTTACTTTTTAACTTTAATTATTTTTCAGATTTTTAGATTTATTGTTCATTTATTAACAATTTGATTCTTTTTCAATTTTTTTTATATATTTCTGTATGAATTTTTTAAAATTAATATTGGTTTATTTAATTTTCTTTTCACATAGAAATGCTATAAGTGCATAATGATGCAATGATTGAATACATTGAAAATAAACAGCATTTTTAACCTTTTTTATCCTCTAGATTTTTTTTTTTCAATCTCTAATTGCAGATATTATATTTTTGCAATAAAACTTAGAAATATATATTATTATATATAAATTATATTTAAAAGGCAGTGTCAAATCATATCTGTTAATTTAAATCATAAGAAAATAAAGAAATATATCACAATTGAAGTACATCCAATTATATAGTTCTACAATGATCAAGAAGTATTGGGAGATATTCTAAAGAACACAATAATAATAGTGTTGATTTAATATATTTTTACATTCACAAGAGTAATTTAATGCACTTTTCCCAACATTTCTTTTACTCCTCGAAATATGTTTCCAAATTATTTTTGTGGAAACCTTTCAAGATTCACAATAAATTTTATTTCATGGTATCAACAGATACAAAATGACTATTTCAACCATGAAATAAAGGAGGGGGGGGGAAATGTAGACAGGATGCATATCAGGTGAGGACAGAACTTTAATTGAATACCTGGTCAAAAAAATTCATGGACCACAACATTCAGAGGAAGTAATATCTGAGAGTTATCTCACAGGAACTCAAGTTGTCTTCTATTATTGGTATCACATAACCAGAAAACATTTAAATAATATGATTCAGAAATAGTTCGGCCAGTTAGTACAAAACATCAAGACAGGCGTATGCCAGAGTGTGGTTATCTTGGAATGCCTTCTATGTCGTCGTATTTTTAAAATATATTGCAAAAAATTTATTTGTAAGCACCGAGAGAAATGAAATGTAGATTGTTGTTAAAATAATGAAAATTTAATACTTAAAAATAAACCTTTGCAAGCGCATTTCTTGCATGTCGCTATTTAAAATAAACCATCACAATAAGTTTTCAACCACCATACTATACAACAAACTTTATAAACAAATGCTATTAACTAATTAAATGACTTAATAAGCTAGTATTTCCTGAAGCTTTAAAATTAATGTATTCAGGTTCAAAACTTGACTTCATTTAACTAAAGACTATTACAACAATAGATTAATGAACATTTCAGATATAACTTTACCATAGTCAAATTGGACTATGTAGTTTTCTCACATAGAAAAAAATGTTAAAATTTTCCTTACAAAATCCATTCTTTCAATTTCAAACAATGGGAAAACATGATTAAATGTAAAGATAAGAGGAATTTATTGCTTCATATAAAACCTACTTTCTCAAATGACAAAAAATAAAATAAAATAAAAAAAAAAATTTAAAAAAAAAAAATACAAAGCAAAAAAAAAAAAAACTATTCTTGTATTAACAACTTGACAGCAATTGATCATTCTTATTTACTTTATTGTGTATTAATATCAACGCCCAGAAAATCTGTTTCTCAATCTATTTATCTCGACTGACATTCGCCAATGGCATATGGTTAATACCAAAATCTGTTTCTCAAGTTTTTAACATAATTGATATTCACAAATGGCATCAGTTAATACTGAAAAAATCTAAAAACATATTTAATAATAACTATTCAATGACTTTTATTCCACTCATTAGCAGATAAGCACTCATGATTAAATTTATCTGAGATTGATTATTAATCAATTTATAAGTATAGCTCAGAATGTATGACTTGATAAACATTAGGCATTAAATAAGGATTAACATAATAAATAAATGTTTTATGTTAAAAAAATTAATAAATTAATTACATAATTTATTAGTTATCTTCAGATATTTTATTCAAAATGTTTTTTTTTTTTTTTTTTGTTATATTTATAAAATTTTAAAAACATATGGTACGAGTTAAAACCAACCAACAAAGTGCAAACATAATTTTATATTATTTCAAATGCTAAGCCAAATTGTTTCATCATTGTAGAAATATTCTATTACAGGATAAAACCATGGATTTTTTATTAACTATGTAAATTTTTTGATAGAAATTCATAAAATATATGACAAAAAATTCTCACATGAAAAAATTTTTAGTCTTGTTCAATAAACTAATAATCTAATAAACTCATTTTGGGATTCCTTTTACTAAGTAATAAATTTTTTTATTAATCAATACATATGTATGTTTCTGATTTTGTCTAAACTAATCTATTAAAAAAAGAAAACTATAACCAGAATTTAATTAAAGATAATAAAATATTACTTATTAATTGTAACATTAAATCATTATGAAAATTTTATTTATAAAATTACATAAAAAATTTATATAGTAAACTTTAGTATATATAGTATGCATGTATAGAATAATAAAGTATGTATAGAATAGTATAGTATGCATAGAAAAACTTAGATTTAATTGAAAAAAAAAATGTTACCAAACATTATTTTTAAAAAATTTTAAAAATTAGTTAAAAGTTTAAAAAATATTTAGAAAAGTTATTAAGGAAATGTTGTTAATAATTAACTTACCATTCAATTTCCTACTAGAAGGATAAGCAGGAAGTTCTAAAAGAATGGAGAAATAGTATAGAAATTAGTAACGAATATGAAACTGATAATTTATCTATTTAAAAAATATTTAAAATGTTTTACAGTGTAAATTAATTAACCAAATAATTACGCTGTATTGACAAACATTTAAAATATTAGTTTATTTTCAGATGCATGAAAAGAAATAAACATTATTATTATTAACATTAGAACACTAGTATAATAGAATAGAAAAAGAATATTATAGTATAATAGTAGTATATCAAAAGAATGTAGAACATAAAATTAAATAAAAATGAATTTTAAAAATATTTCAGAGGAAATAAAATAGAATTTTATGATATAATGGCCTTAATATTTTTTACAAAACCTATTTATGGTATCCCTAATCTTTTTTTTTTTTTTTTTTTAAATAAGGACAAATGTTTATTAAACTAAATATTTTTGTGAAATCTAAAACTATATTTTAAAAATTTGACAAAAAATAGAATTTTAATTTACAAAAAAAAAAAATTTTACCAATAAGACCATAAGAATCAATAATATTTTGTTAAATTTAGGTCAATAAACTTGTTTATACATTCCCAAACTTTCGTACTAACCTCTATAATATTATAAGATGAAATGTGTTTTTCTAATTCAGTCCAATATAAATAAATTTCAAATCAAAGTTAAAAGAATGACAAAAATATAAATTTTTTTAAAATATTTTTGAAGTTCCAGTGATTTTATATCCATAATTATAATCACCAATTGCGTATATTTTCTGTCAAAAATTGTAAAAAGATTAATCATCATAATAATTGAAAATATCAATATTTCACTCTTATATATACATTGATCTGTAAAAAAAACCCCATGGAAATGAAAATTTCAACACCCCAAAAATTCCCCACCCTCCACCCAAAAAATTCATGCAAATTAATAGTCAATTTATAGAATTCTTCTTTAAAACAGGTTTAATGGTTATAATCTTAGAATAACCATTTAAATAGTGTTTGTTGAAACTATCTTTTGGAAATAATAGTTTTAACTAAAATAAAACAAGGCTTAAAACTTATTAACGCATAAATATACATATATTGCTTTTATGTTACATATTATTATATGTAATAATCAAAAACAAAAATTATTAATTAAACTTGTTAATCAAATATTTCACATACATCTTAAGCAAAAACTTGTTTTCTAGAAATACTTCAGAAGTTTTTCTTTTTATATATATAAAACAATACAAATATACAAAGCAGAACTAATGAATAAGTCGGTTGAAAAAAAGAGCAAATAACATAAATATTAGAAATATTTTCAAAAAATATATGATATAAAGCCTGTAATTAAGCAAATCAAGGAAAAAATAGTTCAGACTTAAACAGCATTTTTTATAACTTCAATTAAAGTGTCTTAATTGATATACCAGGTACATTCTAATATGTTGAAGTTAGATGTTGAAACACAGTAGTAATGAAATATTTGTAGGATATATAAACGCTAGAACATGTCACATAACTTCGTAATTTTTTTATAATTATGCTTCGACTTTGTGTATGAATATTCCATTGTATTTAGAAGGAGATGGTGCTGATGTAGAAAGATAAATACAATGGATTATTTTCTAATAATGTATTAATAATAAAACTTACATATTTTAATATAACTTAAAAATTATGAAAACATGAAATACACAATAATTTTATTGAAATTGAAAACAAGGAATACATTATTAAAGATAAGTTTTACAAACTTCTAAAAAAAAGGAAATAAAATCAAGTTCAACGAAATGGCAAATAATAATTTTCTTTTATAAATTAGCCTTTTAAAATGTAAATAAATGAAACATTGTTTGTAAGACAATTTTAATAAATAGCCCATTGCTAACAAATAATCTAGAGATAACAACTAGCAGAATTTGTTGACAATAATATTATTTAATATTAAACAAAAAATGTGATACATGTTAAATATATCTAAATTAATATGTGGATTCATAAAATATGAATTTCAGATTTACCTAGTATTTTCCTAAACAAACTCCTAAAGTGTTATAAAAAAAATTAATCATTGAATTTATCCGTACAAAAAATAATAAAAAGTTATATTGAATACTGACAAAATTTGGTTAAATTTGCAGAAGAATTTTTCATTTTAATAATTTTTAAATAACACATTTTTTTAAATTAATTAATCTGAAATGTTTATTATAAAAACTAAGTTTTTTTTTTCTTTCAAATGAAACAGTTAAATTGTTTTTCAAAGTATAACACTTCCTTTTTTTTTTTTTTTTTCTTTTTAAGAATAAATAAAAGTACTATGTACTTTTTACATACATAAATAAAAAACCATTTATGAAAATAAATAAAACAATTATCATCAAAAATATGTTTAAATAAAGAGTTACTTTGAAAGAAAAAAACCTGACAGTTTAAATTACAGAATATTCGGAGTATAAATAAAAATTCGAAAAAGTAATCAATACCTTTTTTTTTTTTATCGAAAAAAATAGCATAACATAAAAAAAATAAGGCAGCACAATAATTTAACAACAAACATTTCATTTGCAACTGTACAATATTAAAACCAAACCATTGCAAAATATTTGGCAAGATTCTAAAAACAATAGAGATTTATTTACATAACTTTAAATAACCGTTTTGAATATGCAAATATTGCTTTTATCAGATGACATTTAACAAGATCCAAGTTCGTATGAACTTAATTAAACAATGAACCAAATTTTGGGTGTCAAAGATTACTTACCAGGTTTTTGCATGACTTTTAAATATTAATATCCAGCATGGTAAAAAGCCGACAGTTTGATTAAATTGCGATCCGTTTGATACCGTAACTTGATTAAATCGACAGTTAAACAAATCTGTTTTAACCGTCTTTCAGAGAACTAACAATAAATAGGCTTTCCTTTAATTTCATTAATTTTAAAATAAATCCTTGTAAAATATTTATGGATAAATCTGATATTTATGAAATCTAGAATAAAAAAAAAAATTGTTGAAATAATACAAACGTAAACGTTCATTTGAAATGATAATTATTAATAATAAGTAAACAGTAGGAATTATATTAGCCTGAGAAGGCTGAAAATAATTAAAAAGGTGAAATACTTGTTTATCCATCAATATTTTTGAAAAATATATGGTATATATTTTTAAAGAAAATAATAATAATACTTTTGGTTTAGTTTAAAAACATCATATATATTACCAATCAATAAGAAATTTACGAAGAAATTGGACTATCGGATTACTTCTGCTAAAAACATTAAGAGGTTTGATTTCTCTTAAATGGGAAAATAAATTATTTCGTTAGTGAAGTAATGTATCTTTTCAGAAGTGATTTTATATCATCAATTATTTCATTCAGAGAAAATGTCTGTGTTTTACAACTTTGAAAAATAGGGACATTTTATTTCATTATTATTTCCGATGACAAGGCAAAATTTTAAGAACGAGATAAAAGGAAGTAATATTTATATACTGATACAGATCAATACAATCATGACTATTGCAATAAAAATAATAAAATGTTTTGAATAATATTCTCAAAAGCTCTCTAACTCGCCAATACAAGCTTCCCTGTCACTTCGACGATGTTGCGGACTATGCATTATTTAAGTTTTATCATGTCACAAGTTGACAAAATGATTAATCATAAATGCCATTACTAAATATACGGAGGTGAACAATGATGAGAACAATCTGAACAGGATTACACCTCACGTACTGGATAATTAGTGGCAGTCACATGACCTACACCATCGTAGTTAGGTTTTTTTTGTGAGGGGGGACAGAGGTTCCACATAAAATGTACCTTGGGAACAGTTTAATTGAATGATTAGATACCGCAGGATTTGTTGGTTGCTGTAATTCAGAGCCTTTTCAGGCGAGAAAATCGGTTTGTTCATTTCTTAAAAATACCTCGATATCCAAGAATACGTATCATTTATAAGAATAATTTATTTCGTATTTGATTTGCTCTAAATGATTTAAATTCCTAATACTGCAAAATTCCCATTGATATAAGGGTTATATTGATCTAATGGTCGAGATATAGATTGACGTACATAGTTAATATTTTCCAAAATGATTAATGTCTAAAAATTACTTTTAGAAAATTTCAAGAATTACATTATTTTGAATTATCTTATCAATTCTGGTAATATTTTCTATTTGTTTTATAGTTAGTTTATCATTAATAATTTGAAACGTATTGTTAATATATTTTAAACAAAATAATAATTTTTCATTAAGAACTAATTTTAAAAATTGACAGGATTTGTAAATGATTAACTTGCAATTCCATTATAGTTAATTTTATTGTTTATATTTATTAGTTTCTTTTTGAATACTTGACTGTGATAAAATTATAAAAAAAATATTCTGAAAATATAAATATATATATTTGCATTTTTCAAATAGTGAATCAGATAGAATTACTAAAAATATATGAAATTGCAAATCATTTATCAGGGAAGTTCAATAATAAATTTAATTAATTAAATATATTAATTTTGTTTATAATTACAATAGAAAGTATCTAACTTCATTATCCTTAGTAATAATAATAAAATCCTTATTATAACAGAATATGATATGAATTAAAGTAAAAAAGATTAAAAATTAAATTTGCTAACCAATTTTAATTTATCTGTTATAAATATGTTTTATTATTTCTTGAAGTAATGTTTAAAGTAGAATTCTAATTGATGCTTATTGGTCAATATGAAGTAGTTTTAAAATTTCGCTGTTCATATTGGTTAACATTATAATTACTATTAATTTATAACAGAAATGATCTAAAATTAAGAAAATAGTTAATATTATATATATATGCGTGTGTGTGTGTGTGTGTGTGTATCTCAATTCTTCATTTCTTACGCTCTGCAATATACTAGCCAATAGAGATGGGATAAGCTATTAATTTTCGCTAACGGCGTAAATCGTTAATGCTAATTTAAATCAACAGTTCATTCTACCTTTAAATTTAAAATTTCCTAATTTTGAAATTTGTGGTTAAGTTATTCACATGAATAAGTTAATTTAAATTGTAATATAGAATATATTTATCAGAAGACCTATCAAGAGCAATGTTACACTTTTATGTTATATTTTCTGAATCCAACAATTGCATTAATTTTTAATATATTATTATTATTTTATCTGCAGAAAAAGTAAATTTTCTAATTCAATGCACAGAACTAAAATAGTAAAAAAAAAAAAAATCGCATTTTGATTTTGTTTCTTTTCTTAAAACTTAATTTTTAAAAAAAAAGGTATCTTAGTTTTAAAATAGATTTGCTATTTGAAATTTTTAATCACAATGAATTTGTTGGTTAATAAAATAACATGAAATATTTATTTATAAAAGATTATAGAAAATCTTTTAAAAAATATTGGTAAAACAGATATGGTTTTGAATATAAGCATTTCTGTAAAGAACGCAATCATAAATTTATGCATAAAAAAAATCGATCTTTTGATCTATATATTCTAATAGGCTAAGAATAACACTCTTTTTAAATAAATTTATTTTGTCTAATATTTATTAATGTATTGCAAACTGAGAGATCCCTCATTGCTTGATTCTAACTTACATACTTTACTTCAACTAGATTTGTTAATAAAAAAAATCAATAAAATTATTGAATTAGAATTAAGAAAAAAATGTGTGTATTATATATAACATCATGTCTTATATGTATTGTATGATATCATCGCAACCTATCATATCCTTAATCATACCAATATTTTTGCACTCATTCGCAAAATATTTACTGTAATATGCATCTATGGTTTCAACATGCTAAAAGGAATTAAAAAATATGAAAATAAATAATTACTATCAAACGATAGAAATTTTCAGTATGAGTGAAGTTCAGAAAGAATGTTTTAATTTTAAAAGTATGTAGTTACTCTTTAACTTACTGCTTTACTTTTTAACGTCATTGATTTATATGGAGTTAAAAAGTAACGCAGCCACAAGTGCTAGAGTTGAATTTAACTGGAGTTAAAATGAATGACGTTCTGTTAGTCTACAGACACTTACCCAAGAAGTCGTGTCAATCCAGCTGTACAATGAAGTCCTTCCTCAAAACTTAGATTATCTTTTTTTTTTATTTTAAATTTTGTGCGATAAATATTGGATTATTTTATGTATGGTTGTATTTGTAAAATGAAAGTGCTAGTTTTAAAACCTGGTTTGGTTTGTCGCTCTACGGTTATCTTTTGCGCACGAGGGCTTAACAGACCGGGACCTACAGTTTAAAGTGGATTCCGAACCACTACAAACATCCATGGCACCGAGTGCTAGCCACTCGACCATTCAGGCCCTTAAAACCTGGCTTAATTAGTACCTCTAAATAATCCACAACCATTTGGCTACCTAACATGTGGCCAGTACCTAGTTACAACTGAGATAAGTAACTTTTCAACTGATATTGACACTAATTTGAATTTATTTGTGTTCTATAGTATGAAAAGTTTTGTTTAAAAGTGCAAGAGTGGTTAGAAATTTGAAACCTGTTGTTAGTCTGCCATGTTGATGATTCATAACTACAAAAAGATGTAAAGACTTTGAATCATTCCTATTGAACGTTCTGTTTTTCTGCCACTCTCGCAGTTTCTTTTTTCAAGTGTTTTGATTCTTACCAGCTGCACTTGATTTCGTTTGAAGTTACTGATTTTTATGTTATGATTAAATAATGAGAAACATTATTGATTTTATTCCGTTTAGTAATTTTTCTGAGAAACGCAAATACTTATATTAACGGAGTGTTTCAATCTTAAAAATTTTATTATTATTATCACTCACAACACTTCAGAATGGAAACAATCCCTTCTACGATTGAACTATTGAGTACAGAGTAAAGTAAAATATCAAATTGTGTATTGTTGATATTTTGGGAATTAGTAAGTAAAAAGTTATTATTGATTATTTCATTTGTAATGTTATTGCAAATTTTGTTTATCCTTTAAATCTAAGTATACGTATATTGAAACATTGATTGCATATAGCAACTGACAGCTATATGTGGTATCCATGTAAATAACAATATAAGTAAAATTTAAATGTGCATTAATGTTAATGGACATTCGGCAAACGTTAGTGTTGTTATGTAGTGAAATGACTATGCTCGAGAAACCACAATTTTTTATATATATTTGCACAAAGGATAATTTCTATATGTCCTTTATAATAAAAGGCAGCAAACAAGATTTAGTAAAACTTGCTACAGATCTTGGCGAGTAGGTTGAGGGTGATCTCAAAGTGATAGACTTATGGGAGCTGATCTGAAAACCCCAATTTTCAACCACTGATGTAGAATTTGTGAAAAACGCACTGGATAATATTATAGTCCAAAGATTAGAAAGTAAAATTGATAGAAAAAGTAGAGGAATAAAAACGACCCCACGAATTTCAACTGTAGAAACTATGTCTACAAATTGAAGCTCAACTATTGGTACAGCCATTAGCTAGTGTGACACGGCTGCTAGATCGGAACCTAAAAAACTACCCTCTCATACCCCTTCTTGTAGTAAATTCTAGTACTGTAAGAAAACTATCGTTTTAAGGGTAGGTTAATTCAGCCTGAAATATAATATGTAGTTCTGGGTAAATAAAATTGTCGATTTTTCTACATACTTCTGATGAAGTTTCTTTCTATTTGGTTTCTGAATACAGAAAATACTTTTCTAGTGGTTCAGCACTTTCATGGAATCGTTATAAAGAGCAGAATTTTATATTAATAAGCAGAGTATAATTTTACTTATTTTTCGAGAATCCAGATCATAATTACGTAAAAGTAGTAGTCATCCAAGTGGTTGTAAGGTTCAATCATATTATAGGGACAGGAAAAGGCATTGACGAATAAGTAATCAAACTTATCTTTGAATATGTAGAACCATTTTGAAATCCACACTTGACAATCGATCAATATAATCCACTCCTTTCGCAACAAAATGATCAGGGTTGTTTTTACAGAACTATCACAGTTCCACTCAATACACACATTTTAGGAATTATATATGCACTTGTTGAGAATAGTGGTTCTCAATCTTATTCGTCCTACTGCTTCCTTTTCGAGGGGAAAAAAAACAACAACCCAGTATCTACGTCCCCGTCACCTTCTAGAAATCTGCGTTATTCAAGAGAACAAACAGAAAGACATTGTAAAAAATTTGTTCTTTTATATACTTCCTGCGTCTTAAAATACAGTAAATAAAGAGGTTATAAATCTACATCATCTAAAATTTTTTAAAATCGATCTAGTAATGTTTGCACTGCTTATAGAAAATGAGACAATATTTAAGTAAAACTTACGAATAACATTCAAAATCACCCTAAGAAAAATCAACCTGGTGAAGGAATAGAAATAGACCTTCCATGCGCGGGCGATTTTTGAAAAGAAACGTTTTAGTTACGTAAATGAAACGTAATAATTTCAATATAGACTCGCCCACTGGTGGTTTAGTTCAGGTAACTTAATAGATAAATAATCTATTTCGAAGGTGAAGAAATTTTTTAGTACCCCATTCGGGGGAATAGAATGTACATATTCAAGCTTGTTCACACTCACCGGGTGTTATTCAGTTGATTACTCGCCTTCAACGAGAGGTACTTAATATACTCCATTACCAGTTATCAAAATATCCGGACGCGGTTCCGACAACATGGAAAGAAGCCTCCTCACCTAGCGAAAAAAACGTCTTTCCGAGACAACTCCTCCCAGGTTAAACCTCGACGGCCCACCACCCTGTCGGATGAGTTCATCTTCAATAACGTATAAATTCTGATGAACATATAAATCTAAAAGCCCGACTCACCACCAGCTGGTTCCAACTTCCAGCTAGCAACGACAATCCAGATTTGGCCCATACCATATGAACAAGCGTTCCAAGCTACTAAAACTCAGTTCGCTTTATGAGCCCAAATCAACAGCATCACTTGCACAACACCATGCTGAGCAGCCAGAGAATCCAGCTTCCTAGAAAGCTACTCCGGCCCCTCTGCAAAAACAGCTCAAATGTAAGCTGAACGACAAAAAGCCTTCTGATGCCGACGGCTTCCGGACGCCACCAAAACATCTTATCAGGAAGATGATGCCCACTGCATCCACTACCAACCCTCAGGTAGTAACCCCCATTGTAATACTAGCTTTCCAACAATCTTGAAATGGCTGAAAGCTCTCTCGAGCAGTTACCACACAAATTTAGAATTCTGTCATTCTTCATAAAGACTAAAGCGGATCGGATCTCGAATAATACCCTCCTAAAGATTGTCACCCCGCCAATGTGCTTGGTATAATTTCCTTAAGCTCACAGTCAACACCGAGAAATATAACCTCAATCTAAAATCAGCTCCGGGAGAAGACAAAGTAAACAATGCCATGATAGCACATCTTCCTCTTAAATTTATTGTTTGATTAATTATCATTTTAAACAATTTACTTCGCTTCTCACATTTTTCTAGCTACTGGAAGACAGCTATAATTAAACCTATCCACAAAAGCAGTTCCGATGAAAGTCGACAGCAAAACTACAGGCCAATTTCTTTACTTAGAGACCTAAGTAAATTATACGAACATATCATATTAACTTTTTCTGCTCACAAAACAATATCATCCCTGAGCAATTTGCCTTCAGGAAATCACTCAGCACAGTACATCAACTAATTAGTAACAGAGCTCATACATGACGGATTTACAAACAAAATGAGCACCGGTATCCTTTTCATAGATATCGCGAAACCATCTATCTATCTATAACCAACCATTTCTGGTCTAATTTTTCAACTCATGAAATTAGATTTTCCTACACCCATTGCACTGCTAATAGTCTTTTCTTTCAAATCGGAACTTCCGAGTCAAAATTGAAAATCATACTTCAACACCCCGCTCTATCGGAGGGGGTCTCTACTTTCATCGTTACTTTTCAACATTTACGTTAACGACTTTCCACGAGCAGGCAGCATACAAACTGTTATATATGCCGACGACACAACGATTATTACCAGACACCATTTAATTATAGAAAAATTTCAAAATTACATCACTACTTGAAAAATGGCTCAATCAATGAAAGGTCAAGATAAAAACTTCCAAATGTGATGAGTCTAATCTTCTCTCAGAAAAGAAAACTTTCAGTTCTCACTCCTGTAAAAATCTGCAATGATCCAGTCCCATTTTCTCCTGAATACAAGTACGTAGGGGTCATAATTGATTCAAAACTTTTATTTGCTTCACACACACACAACACGATTAGAAAAGCTTCAATAGCCAGTAAATCAATAAATTTTCTCTTGAACTGCAAATAGTAAATTTTTATCAGAAGTAAACTCACTCTCTACACCTCAATCCTATGTCCAATCCTCATTTATGAATGTCCTGCTTGGATTCGGCCTCAGTAACCACTTTGAAGTAATTGCAGGTATTTCAAAAACCGTCATATATTGAAAATTACTAATGCCCCTTATACTTAAATCGAAAATTTGTATATAATGAATTAAAACTTGAACCGATCCTAAATAACTTTAAAAGATTATCTATTAACTTCTTTAATAAACGAGATACACCCAAAAACCCATTAATCATCAACTTACCTAATTATAATAAACTGAGGTACGAGGATTTTATTCTTCAGGTACTCTGAAACAAAATACCTTTGTTGAGGAACAGAGAAATTTTTTTTTTTTTATCAGTGAGTTAATAAAAGATCACTTTTTATATGATTTGCAAGATGCAGGAATATTTGGATACGGTATCACATTGATGCATTATGTGTCTTTCAAGTTGTATCAACAGTTTATCTAAACTCTGTTTACTCATACAGAAACAAAACATATTTCTAGATTCCTCCCCCCAAGTTTTTCAAACAATTTGTAAAGCTGATCAATAATTAGTTTAATAAATGTACTCATACATTTGTGCACTAATACATGCAATTTCCTTGAAATCCATCTCAAGTGTGTGTCAACTATTTTGTTAAGTGTGCATTAGGTGACTAAGAGCAAAGAAACTTTTAACATAGAAACTGTTCAAAGTAGTTAAAAAATTTTTGGAGCTCAATAGTCCCGAAGTTGTTTATCTGCTGTATTTTCAAGATAAAATTTACAATATATGATCAATTGATCAGATTTTATAAATTTGTATGATGTGAATTTTAAAACAAATACTAATTAAAAACTATGACAAATGAGAAAAATCTTTAGCAATTAAAACAAAATCTTACAGAACCTTTTAATGTAACAATGAGGAAACTAATAAAAACCAATTCCCTGGAGTGCAGTGTTTCTGTGTTCATTAAAACTAATGAAAATTTAATCGAAATATATTTAATAAAATCTTTAGTGATTAAATAATTCCAATTCCACTGAAACTAAAATGTTGCCAATGGACAGGCACTTGGTTCATTGTTGGTATTCTTGCATCACAGCGATTCACAGTTGATTTCTCTCCTTTTAACGAAGTTCCTAAATGTATACCTTCTTATTAAATGTGATTCTATTCAATTTATTAAATATAATTGTGCCATAAAAACGTTCTTGAAATTAAAAAAAAAATATATATTTTGGTAGTTTTATACCATAGATGAAAAAAATATAATTTGGATTGATATAGGGTATATCAAAGAACTAAAGCAAATTGTCAATGGATAATAGGCAGAAAATTACACACCACAAAATTATAAATTTGATATATTTATATCCTAAACACATTTATTAATAGAAAATGGGTAGTGAAATAGTATAAATGTTTCTAATAAGCATCATTTCTTCTGAAATCACATATCCATATTTACCACTACAGCTGGGATGATAAAGGATATAGTAGAAACGTTTGGAACTACAGTCAGAACCCCACACAACCAATTTTTCCAGTAAACCCATAACATAAAAATTTGGAAATATAAAAAAAAAAAACATGATATACATTCAATTTAATGGGTTACAAAGTACAGCTACACGCAGAAATCAAAAACTTTTTAAACATATTTATTTCAGAGATGCAGAAGACAACATTCTCAGAAAATATATATATATTTTTAGAATGTATTATGTCCAATTTTTTAGAACACAACCCAACTGTCATGAACTTGTAAATTATTTAAAGTAAATATAAATAAGAAAACCAATTGCTAGATGTAATAAATTTATATTTATTCACATTTAATCTCAACTAAAAGAAGCACAAAATTATTTTTTTTTTGCTATCTTATTAATCAAAATTAATAGAATTACATAGTATCAATTACAAGCTATTCTTAAAGGCAAGTATTTTTTCATTGACAATAAGTTATTTTACTTAAAAGTTCTAAAATTTCAATGATCAATTTTAAAATGTTGAATGCTTGGAATAATATGCCACTATTTTTATGGCATTTATAATTAAAATATGATTGTTATACTGAATGACACCATAAAGCTAAAATAAATTCTAATCTATTTTTCTTTTATTAATTCGTCCACATAACATTGACTTAAATATCAATATGAATCATTAGCATTATTTTAAAATTAAAATATTACTTGTGAGGCATTGATTTTATTCTGACAATAGCATTCACAAACACAGAGCTGATACATGTGTTAACAGCAGAAATGCCAATATGTGAAGACAATACATAAACATATCCAAGTTGCAAATGAGTTAATAAGTCACATTATTAGCAAATATCTGCACTATTGATTATTGTATCACGAATTTGAAAATCACTATTTACTATTACTTTCAAAGTATTAGCTCACATGCAAAATTTTTTTTTTTGGAACGGGAGGGGGCAGTATGGCAAATAATATTTATTGAATTATTTTAAGTTCTCCTTTTTCAAAACAATATGAATTATGTTAAATACTCTGTGGGGAAAATCCTATCAACTCCAACAACACTAAAAATTGTTTATTAACTCGAAATGATGTGCAGCAATTTTATTGGTATTATAATGAAAAATATCTATTGATATTAATAAATATATGCTATTACATTAAAATTAGACTGAGTTGAAATCTATTTTTGAAAGAAAAAATAAAACACAAACTTGATTTTTAAAATACATACAAAATTCTTTTAAAAATTATTACACAGGAAAGAAACACATCAGAGAAAAAACACTTTCGAGGTAAGAAAACTAATTTATTAAAATTAAACTTTTATTTGAAGTCTTTTCAGTGTAATTGAATTACGAATCCATCATGAAAATTAAGACGAGAGAAGCTCCATACATTTCACAAATGGATTCTGGAATCTTAGTTAAAACATATACTTGAACAGAAAAATCCAACACAAAAGTATTATGACATGAGTATATATCATTAAATAAAAACTATAATAATCATAATTTAAACAGTCACGAAAAATATTGGTACTTAGTTTTGAAAGGAATAAATGTGAAGAGAAATAACATGCAAGCACACGACATTGTACACATATCAATATAAAATTTTTCAATTACAGCTTTTAAAGATTTTTCTTAATCTGTATTTTTCATTTTAAACCAAAATGTAAAAATTAAAAGTAACAACTACAATGTTTGCCTTTTTGTATCTACAGAAAATGTTGGATTAAAAGGCACAACATATTTTAAGTATCAATCGCAGAATCGCGTGCTAATGCATGTGTAATTTTGTTTTTCTTTTTTTATTGAAAGCTGATTAATTGCATTTACTAATACCTTGCTTTCATAATTAAGACAATCTGCAGTGTCCACATAGAGCAGTGGAGGGAGCCCAACAAGGTAGTGTAAAGCATTGAATGTACAAAAAGACTTCCTGTAGTCCACTTGGGCAAAAAAAGTACCAAGCAATGGAATGCCTGGCAACAAACCAAACAGTCGATCGATCCCTTCCTATATGCATGGAGGCTAAAAAGCAGAGCCTTCGGGAGGTTGACTTAGCCTTTGATTTTCTTTTAAAGTCATAGCTCTCCGAAGCTCTTGAAGGACTGTTTTAATGGAGTAATTTCTCTGCCAATGACTTAATACAGGAAGGCTCCTTTATCCACCTAAAAAAGTAAAACAAGTTTGAGAAAATTACACATTAAGCAACTACCTTCTAAAAAAGAAGAAAAAAAAAAAATGATTTTTATAATTAATCCTTTTACTTATACTGTGTGCGTCAATATCTATACAGCTCTTCATTTTATTAAATATACTTCTTATTGAAATCGATTATTATCATTTCAGAATTTTTTATCGAATTTCATTAATCTCAGAGTAAATAACTTATTATATAAATTAAACATTGTTTTCTTCTTTTCAATGTTTAGATATTTTATTACTTTTGCCACACAGAGCAAATGAATTTCTGAATATGAAAATGACAGATTTTTTTACCACCTTCCATATTACATAACCATAAGAATAGCCAATTTTGTATTTACAAGGTGGAAAAAACCCACATACATTAGAAGATTTAAAAAAATTTTAAACCTATATTTACATGTTTTGTGAATTCATTTAATTGTGATATTATTGAAGATAGGTTTCAAATTTCTGGAACTTATACCTGTTCAAAAACTAGCCAAGGAATCAAAAGTTATTAGAGATGAATAAACAGCAGGCATTGAAAATTTAATACAAATCTATTTCAATATAGTTAAATCTTTAGTATTTGTAGCAAAAATCAGAATACAACTTAAAGAAGCTGCTTGTTATCAAGTTTTAGTAAAACATATTGCGACTTGCATGAAACATTATATTCCACAATGAAATTCATGATATATATATCTATATCTATATATAAATATTGTTCACAGTTGACCATCAGCATTTCATAGAATTATAACAAATGTCTTTAACAAATTTCAAAGATCTTAGTTAAATATCATACACTTATATTTTATTTTTATTATTAAACTTTTTTTTAATAACTTGGTATTTTCTTACATATGCATGCTTTTTACATGACATTTAAAAACTTGCTTAGAATATCATTAATTTAATTTAAATTTGGGCACAATTTTCTACATTTCTTTATATATACAACTCTCTTCTATCTTTATAATATACTACTTTTTTCTTTAACTGCTAGGGTATAATTATACTCATATTTTTCATAATATATGAAAAACCAGCATGTGAATATCATAACTTCATCAGGTGTTTACCCATGATCAATGTAAAGATTTGTGGAGAAAGTTATGAACTACAAGAAGTCAAGAGGTTGTATGTTATAACTAAATATTTAATCAATGTACAATTTAAATACATAAATATTACAAAGTGTATATTTTATTTCAATAAAAGGATTAAATGTAGATTAATAACATTTATAAAATAGATTTTGTACGTTAAATTATAAAAGAACTGCTTAAAGCTATTTGATATATTTATTAATTTCATTTCTAATATTTTATTTTTTCAGGAAGTTTAAAAAAAAGAAAGCAAAGCATAAATAATAACTGATTCAGAAAGAAATTAAAATGAATATAATTTAATATTTCCCAAATACTAAAAAAAAACTGAAGCATAGAAAACTTTTCTGACATTATAAAAGAATATGTGTAACAGTAAGTACTAACAATTGATAAAAGTTTTAAATACTTTCCACTTTACGAAGCATATGGAATGGTTTCTGCCACTAATAAAGGTATGACAAACAGTAAAAATTATTAAATCAGTAGCAAACTCCCATCAGCAATTTATTTAGAAAAATATTACAGAAATACAATTCAACACATAAATCATTACAATAGAACATAGAATTACTCCTAACAGAATTAGACAGACTTATTCCCTAAGACAGAGGTGGCTAATCTTATGCATCAATTTTTAGTACAATATAATGACATATGTTGTATTAAAAATGGCAACATTGCAACTACACCACAATGAAAATTAAATTCAAAATACCGCCCACAGTTGACATTTCATGGAATCATAGAAAATATACACTTTAATTATATTTTATTGTTAAATTTTAGAATAACTTAATATTTTCTTTCCCTTAATTACAATTATGTATATATACTTCACATAGCATTTAAAATTTGTTTAGAATATGCTATCATATATATTAATTAGATTAAATTTGAATTCGGATACTTAATTACTATGGTGCAAACTCTTTATAATACATGAAAAACAAAACATGAATTCTTTTAAAATATGGTAATATGAATATACTTAATGAGTTATACATAAAATGATTTTTATATTAAAACAAGATAAAATTTATTAGTTAAACTTGCAAGTTTGGATTAAATTGGTTACAGAAAGCAAATAATTTTTTACATTTGATTCTGCCAATGTTTGTTTTTAAAAATTTTTATTAATGAAAATGTCTTTTAGCTCTATGGTCAAAATAAAAATTATTGGTCTTATGAAATCATGATTAAAATAAATCCATACACTTTCTAAGAAATACTGCTATGAGAATAAAATGAACATATAAATTACAAAAAGAAAAATCAAGAAATGAACAGCTTTAATTATTAATGAACATAAATTTTTATTCCAAATTAAGAAACTAAAAAACTTTATCTCTCATTTCTAATATACAAGAAGGGTTGATGATTAAATACATACTTTTGCTATATTATTTATTATAATGGAATTTATTATTTATATTAGCAACTTTTAATTACATTCACAAACTTTCATAAAAAAAATTTACACTATAAATTTGACAAATTTTCTAAGAATGTAAATAGCAAATGATATTTACAATACAACAATGCACTGTACTAACTTTATAAGTCACTTCAAGAAGAAATATTTTAGAAAAGTATATATTAGGGAATCAATTTATTTATCTTTGATAACAAAAATCTTGAGATCTGAGAAACCAGATGAATTTTTATAGTTTCCACACAACTCCTCCCCTATCTCACAACCTCATTAAACTCTTACAGATGGAATAGTTAGCACACATAATGCAACATGCCATTTCATGGCTAAAAGAGTAAACATATGACCAAAACAATATAAATCAGCAATAATGTTCAGATTATTATACTTAGGGAGAATAAATGAAATAAAATAATCACTTTTGAATGCTGATCAGTGTTAGCTAATTGAATAAAAGCTATATCACTCGCCAGCAAGAGCTACACTACAGCCATCCCAGTACTAGATATTAGAAAGACTTAGATTTAAAATATACTTACAGTGCCAGAGCTTTCACTAACACCAGTCATCTTTATCTTTGATATAAATCTAACAGTTGGAGGTTCATCAGGATATTGAAGACCACATTCCACTTTCAAACTGTATATTCTGTTTTCGTAGGGTGTCTGAATATAAATAAGCAAAATACATAGTATCAAAATTATTAACACTACAATCTGTTATCAATAACTACTAATAATTTTTTGAAAAAGTGTTTTATTACATTACACTTTTTAAATATGTTAATAATTAATAATATTGAGTTATTTTTACAGTGATTAATTATTTAATTTATGTAAAATTAAAATATAAATGAAACAAATCATAAATTCAAGTCAGAAGTGACTTATGATGGGGACCTTCATAAAAGAAATTCATGGTGAATCAAAGGCTACCTATAAACAGAACAGACCCTTTTAAGAAAATAAATCTTTTTTCTTCTTCTATATTTGCGACAAATCACAAATGTTTATTTATTAAAAATAAAACAGAGTCCTCATTTTATTTTACTTTTCTTAAAAGCTTTTTTAATCTTCATGATATTATTAAAATTTTTCTATATAAATATAACATTAAAGGTTTTATTTTCCCATCTAAATTTAAACAAATTTTCTTTTAACATAAGTTTTTTACTAATATGTTTAATTCTGTACAAGGTTGAGATCAACTTTTATTAAAGGGCATACAATATAAATATTGAAGACAATCCATTAAGCATAGGAAAAGTGATTCAATAACAAAAATCAATCTTCGTTTATTATAACTGAATTTCATAATCAATATTATAACCTTGTTTTAAGATACAACTCCTTCAAAAATTAGCTCCCTGTGAAAGGACATGATTTCATTTTCTTGACTGATTTTTTAAATAGCCACCAATAGAATTTTTTTGAACTTTAGATGGTACAATTGTTTAATTTCCCAAGATGAAAGCTTTTATAAATTGCTTAAATGACAACTAGTTTAATTCTTACTGTAAAAAATTCTTCAAACACCACTCATAACCTGGGTTAACTAAAAAATATCAAACTGTTTTTCACCAAGGAACAAGGTTAATATGTACTTGCCTACCATCGAAGGATTTCTGCATTGATGCTGGTAAGAATTATCTGCTTAGACAACCTCTACACTTAAACCAAATGTACAAGATGTGACCCATTGCTTGAATCCTAAGCATTATCAACCACAGACATAGGATACTTCAAACTATTTCAACAAACAAAATTTTTAGAAAATTTAACTTCTTTTGAAATGCTTTTCAGACATCAGTATCCATAAAACTTTATACAGAATTAGCTAATTTTTGCAATATATATAAGCCAATATTTATGATTCCAGAATCCTTTTTTCATATTGAATATTAATAAATCTTCAAAAAGACCAATTTACATTTGAGTTTCTATTGAAATTTGAATCTTCTCCTGGCATTCAAATAGTCTTGTCTCCAAGACAGTTCTTGAAACAGTCCAAGAAAAAAAGGAATTCTAATATCTTGTCAATAATTCATTTTCTTTTATCTTTTCATTCTTTATCTTAATTACTAAGCTCATTTGTTATCGTGTCCATGGATTTAAAAATATAATTATTAAAGTTAGATCAAGTCAAAAGTCTTCACGATAGCAGCCGCTAGCAACACCGCCGCTCCACTTTTAAGTTCAATTGTTGTCTCTTTGATACACTGTTCATTTATCAAAACCGACCACAATTAAAAAAAAAAAATGTTGCAGGCCACATGATGCCTTTTAGTACCATACAAATACAAAACAAACAACTTGATTTAATTTGATACAACTCAGCTCTATCCTGGAAGCTATTTTACAGTCTGAAAACATTTTTTCCCCCTGCAGCATAGCCTTTAATTGGCTGTTGAAGTGCACAGCTATGCAACTTTTTTTACAACTCAGAGATTTATCTGTCTACTGCAAACAAGAATTGGCTTTTGGCTGTAGTGGGCAGTGCATTTGCAATTGGGTTGGCATGAGGTGGAATGGTTGTACTAAAGTGAGATAGCAACAAAGTGGTTATAGATCACTGCAGCACATAAATTAATAAAGCAGTGCTGCTATTGTTTCCCTAGTGCTTTAACTATTGTTCAATTTTCTGCACATCTCTAGATTTCTGTAAATACTGGTAGTTTTAAGAAAAAGAAGTAAATATGAAGTTGATCCCTGACCTTTTCCCTGATGTAGTTCACCACATTTACTTTTTCTAACTTTTTTTCTGAGTAGTGGTAACCCTGAATTAGACATATTTGAAGAGAACTAGCTAGCCATTAACATAAAACTATCCTTTTTTCCACCTCCTAAGCATCTAGTCTATAAAATAAGTTTTTGTCAACACTTCAATGTAGTAATACTTTTCTACATAGCACATATATTTTCCAAAACTCCAGCAATAATTGCAATGCATCAATCACCAGTGTCAAACAAATTTAAGTTGACATGCATAGAAACAGCTATTTTGGATCAGCTGGTTACTTATAAAATGCACAGATTTAAGTACAGAAGAATTCTCTGTAAATGAATTTTAGCAGCATGAAATCATTATGATGACCCTCCTCCGCAAACGGGTGTTACATCTTTAATTTTAGTATATATCAATGCTATATAAATCTTAATTCATGGTATTAACATAAAAATTTTATTCCATTATTAAGCAAATAACTTATATGTAGTACCCAGTATGATTATTTCTATATTTCAATACCTACCTTAGGTTAACAATACACTAATAATTTTAAATTGTAAAATATTGATAATAGTACTTACTCTTGGTGGTCCAATAATCATTCCTGTCCATTGAGTTAAAGTCATATCACTATCATCTTCCAACCCCCAACTAATTGTTCCATCTCCTACGCCTTTCTGTCCCTGTTCCAATTCTTCCAGGAGACGAAAATTGCGAGGTACTACAACACCTAAAAAAAAGCAATGTTTCAAAATTTTGATGTAAAAAAAAAAAAAAAAAGCCATTTTTAAAAAATATTTTCTATAACTTATAATTATAACATTTTCATGTTCAGTAAGATAAAGTAATTAATATATTTAAAGTCAAGTTGAAAGGCAGTTAATATTAATGATTATATACCAACTTATAAACAGAGATTATATAGTAAAACCTAAAATTTCAGGGGTTTGGATTACAGGATGCTCTGCAAATATATGCCCCCTCCCCAAGAAACTTTATAAAATTCACTTCTAAAAAAAATTACCATTTAAATATACCTTTAGCCAACAAAAATAAAAATTTGTGTGAAAGGAAATTAAAGAATCATTTAAACATAAGGAATATAACAGTTATGGATAATGATAAGCAGTCAAATTTTTACACAATTTCATAAAATGTGATGATCATAAACCAGCGTATGCTAGTAGATGACAAATCCATGGAATCAAGCTATAAATAAGAATTAAAAATGCTTTGCAGAAAGTCAATTAGCTTTTAACTGTCATACAGATCATGATTTTTATCTCTAGCAAATATGAAGATTACAAGTCATTGAAAAATATAGCCTCATTTTCACCAATTTTTTTAAATACATATCTTGTTCCTGGTTTCCATTATCTAAAATTTAACTTTTTTTTTATATATAATTATGGCATCAAAACACTTTTTAAGACTGAAAAAAAATTTAATGCCATAGGTATAAATTTAGAACTTGATAGCTATATAATATGTCAAGGAACAAGCAGGAATTACTTGTGGATTATAAGTAGGGAAATAATGGAATTAAGAACAGTCTTATATCTTACACTGTGTGTGTTTTTCTAAAATACACTACAATCATATCAAGGAAAAAGGGAACTTTTCAGGACACTTTTTTCCAATAAATTTTTTTTTAAGTTCTGAGAATTCTTTCATTTTAAATATTGTTATCGGGTAACTTCCAAATATTTTCAAACAGTCCTATTATAGTCTTCAAACAACAATTTATATAAAAATGTCATTAAGTTCTATTGGTATGGGACATGTACATAATACAACTAATTTATTATTGTTATTCGAAATAAGATTCATACTTTTCTTAAAAATAACCATCTGACCCATCTAAAGTGATTTTTCATATCTTTCATTTTGCAATATTTCAGAAACTATACTTTTCCTCAATATATCACATATCCCACTTCTGATCTATCCCACCTCTGATCTGATCCTCCATGATTTTAAAAAATAACAATATTTATAAGTTCAATATAGGTTATTTTCTTAAATATAATCATATTTGAAATCCTAATTAGATTTTTTAAATTGATATTTTTTGATGATTTAAAGTAGTTAATTGGGTGATTTTTTTTTTTAAAGAATCCCTTAAAAGTTTTTAAAATTCAATAATTACGAAAGCAGTTTTCTAAAAAAAAAAAAAAATCCCAAGGATTATACAATATTTAAATTACATTAACTCAGACTTTTTACAGAATAAAAATAAGATTTCTTTTTAAAATTAATAACTATTTCATACAACAGCTTGAAATTCATTTAATAATGGTAACAGGAGATTATTATTGTATAAATTATAATACCTCACTTCTTTCTTTATAATACAGATTAAAAAATTGATAATAAAATGACCATGTATCACATTTGAAATCAATATACAATGATGTCTTGTGCACTAGATTTGTTCTACATTTTATTAAATAATTACAATTATTTAAACTAATGATAAAATCCAACATTGGTGATTTCATTGTAAATTATATAATTTTGCAAGTAAATCAACCATTAATACAATTTTTTATTATTGTCAAATAAAATTGAATTTTATCAAAACCTTGATATATTAGAGATGTTATACAAATCAAATCTATAAATTAATTCTAGATTTTAACTAAATTTACTAAGTGAAAATAGAAATAAATTAATTTTATATATAAAAGATACATTTCTGATAAATTTAACTCAAAGGAAATAACATGCTTTTTTTTTAATGCAAATAATCATGAAGCTTCCTTGTATATAATATTTATCATACAACTAAATTTTTGAAAATAAAGATCTACCGAAAATCATTCAACAAATGTTTCTCAAAATATCTAGTCAAATCAGCAAATGTGTTTCTTTCTATATCTACAAACAATATTTCTTGTTTTGATCCAATTTTTCTTAGGTATAAAAATACAATTGTCCAATATAACAAGAAATTAATGTACCAATAAAAATATTTTCAACTGGTTATTTTGTTAATTAAAACAATTTTGTTAATTTTCAATCCCATTTCAAAACTTCAAATTGCCATTGTCACAGATGCTAACCTTAAATAAGACTTTTCAGTAGAATTTCAGACAATGTTCAATATCTTTTCAAGCTAGGCAAGATTGAATATTTTCTTTATTAATAAATATCTGCATGATTTTTTTACTTTTTACAAAAGCAGAGATTCTTTGATATGATACACTCCTTTACCAAACCCCAGTTTCATACAAAATTAGAAAAGTAACAGGGAAAAAATTGTCTTTTATAAAATACTAAGGTGTAATTATAATTTTTTTATAGTCCACAGTCAACCGAAATTGTTTGTTTTCTATAGTATTGACGAACAATTTGGGATAGTTAGCATCTTTGTAGTACCAATATATTAACATCATAATCAAAGTAAGCGAGATTTTAATAGCTTAGATTTTTGTTATCTAACATACATTATAATGAGATGTTAAAGTATATATGAAGCCAAAGCATATACAAAACAGCTTTGCATTTATTTTTTTTAACTGTCTTCAATGAGCAATTAGTTGTTAAAAAATATTAATATTTAAAAAAAAAATTCCAAATCTTCGTTGAAATGTAGCATGTTAGGCCTCAATATTTAATGAAAGCTAACCCAAGTTTATAAGATGGCATATTTCACTACTAAAGTATAGAAGGAATTTTAAATACGACCAGTATTTTTCAGGAACAGAGAAATAAATTCACATTATGTATGAGCATTTATTTAAATACTTATTACTTCAATATGAAAATAAATAAGAATAAAATCCAATAATTACTGTGAGCATTTATAATAAATTAGCATTTTGATATTGTCTGCTCAATCATTCTAATTATGCATTACATGCATCATTTATAAAGTCAACCTAGAATTTTTTAATTTTTTTGCCTCATGAGCATGTATACAATAAAATAATCTATCAATCATTTTTAAGGCAAAAATGCATATGATATCAATATAAGTTGAAGTACATTTGCTATACTTATAAAATACATTGACATGCAATTTTATTTAATATTTATTCATCATGATGTTTCTTTTCAAGCCAAATTTGTTCAAGTAAGAGGAAATTTATGTCTTGCAAAAGCTACGTATCTTTTAACTTTTAAGCACATGATATAACGAAACCAATTTTGATAACTTTATGTTTATTATGGTCCTCGACATAAATGAAAGCATTTTTTCCTGAACCAACAGATATAAGATATTTAAAAAGACTTGCTTCAACGAAGGGCATTTTGTAAACGAAATGCCCCATAAAACATCTCGGTTAAAATATATTTTTCCGATTAGAAAATCGCGATACAAAGCATTCAAATAAGTCCGAACATTGCAAGTAATAAATATGATTAAATTTAAATAATCCAGAATCCCATTCTAATAAAAACATTGAAGTTATTAGCAAAGGCGCAATAATTCATCCAGGAAGACATTTATGACAAGAATTCTTAATCGACATAAACACTGTAACGTTCCTCTACATAGAATGCGCCATAAAAATAAATGTGAACACAAATTTTTAAGAATGCTTTCGTTTTTTTTTTTTATCATAAAGAAATATGTTATAACTTTTAAAATACACATGAATACTATTAATTCAGGGCATACCAGTTCCGCCGGTGGGAGCCGCCATATTTGACTATAACTATCAATCGCAGCAAAAAACGAGTAAACGCATTGGGAAAAGGGATGATGCCATTCGCGGCAAAGAAGTCTGATTTGAAGAGAAAATGATTTTTCTAAATAAAATAACTGCCAAAATTTTATTGTTATCCTGTATAACTACAATGGCAAGCATTAATTTACATCGTTTTCTATTATATAAATCAAAGTAAAAAAAAAAAATAATAATAATAAATAAATACTTGAAATTGAAGTGTTAGTTAATAGCGAAATCAGTGAATAGTTTTGGTTTCAGTTTTTATATTAGTCTTTTAAGGTTACGAGTCTTAAAGCGGAGTGTCTCGTTAAATTTGATTGCTTAAAAGATGTGTCCATACTATTATTATTTTAAGATAATCGAGATATTTGTAAATATGTTGAATTTAGTTTGGTTGGCTTGTCTGGAAACAATAAACAAGGGTGTGGCTAATGTATAGATGATTTAAGATCTTTTCAGAGTAATAATAACACAAACTTAGGGCCTGAATGGCCGAGTGGCTAGCGCTCTGGCGCTCGGTACCACAGGTTTCGGGTTCGAGTCCCGGCGGTGCCATGGATGTTTGTAGTGGTTCGAATCCACTTTAAACCGTAGGTCCCGGTCTAACACGATCGTAGAGCGTTGTGGAGAATGACAATTAAAAATAAGGAAAACTACTGTTCATATATATTGTGATTAGGGGATTATAGTCTTTGTTGCTTCACATTCCCATATACCACTTCATTCATCATCATAACACAAACTCCCTGCCACTACAGCCCATGGTGTGCCAAGGCTGTACTGGCAGATGTCGAAATAGATGTTTTCTTTTTACAGGGTAGAGTTGTTAGCCCTACGCCCACGCTCTACAGTCATATTAGACCGGGACTACATTTTAAAGTGGATTCCGAACCACTACAAATATCCACCGCATTATCGGGACTAGAACCCGAAGCCTGTGCACCGAGCGCTTTACAATAATAATAGAAAAATAACTTTTTTTAGAGAGTTGCATATGATATCCTATTAAGGGAATTGTATGTGGTATTTTCAATTTTTTAATAAATTAAATAATTTTTTAATTACACTAAATTTTATAAATCTTATATTAGAATTATTAAGAAATATTTCCCATTATACTTAAGAAAAGTGTGATTTGTGATTCCTCATATAAGCCTTTCAGATGATGTAAATAATCTTGTTTTGATTTCATTTAAGGAATTTAAAATTGTTTTTCCAGACATACAATACAATTTTCCATCTCTACTTATCACATTCAATATAATTCTACCATAATCTCAATTTTTATAGTAATATTAATATTCTATAAAAAATATATACTTTCCCAAAAAAGAGGAACAATGAATCATTCTAATTTTTCAATGACTCAATAATAATTTGAAAAGATGTTACATTAGCCATAGATATATTAGATTCTAGTTAATTTAATTTTTATGATTTCTTATAATAATCTAATTTGTTTACAGATGACAAGAAAGTTTTTAAAGGTCAGTTTTTTTTTTTTTTTTTTTTGATGAATATACTAAAAGAGAAACATTCTCTAATTGGCAATTTTTTGTTTTCAAATGCTGGCTTGCTTGCAACCTTTTTTGTTTTCAAATTAAGACTTGAGGCCATTGGTTATTGGAAAGGCATATATACATCTGATTTAGGCTGTTATCTAAAAGAACTTGCTATATCCACATTATTCCACCACAATTTTAGAACAAATATTAACTATAAATTCACTTCTATTTTAACTCAATGGACAATTTTTGCCCTACAAATTTATCAAGCTTATTTTGAACTATCAGATAGCTTTGCCTATCTAGTTTCCAAACCAAGCTATACCAGATCTGAAATTCATCATAGTTTTTCCAGTCGTACCTGTCCGGTCATTTTATCAAGATAAATGTTTCATACCACATATATTAAAAGATTTTCAAAAGCGATTAGTCCATATCTCTACAAATGCTGGATATTAGACCAACTAAATTTCAGTAACCTTCTCAAATGTCATTTTTGTAGCATAGTCTTGAATCTATTATTAAATTATGAGTGGGGTTTCAAAAAGGAATTTTACTTTAAGAATTTGGCATAAGAATAAATTCTAAAGAAAACTTTGAAAGGGGTGTTCGCTCCTCTAAATAGCTGGCAGTTTTTAATTCATTGATTAATAAATAGTAATTCAATGAAAACATTTAATGCAATACTAATAGATGTGTTACAGTTTCCATATGGTTCTGATATGAAAATATAGAAGGCCACAGTGCTATTTGTGTTTAAAAAACATTTAAAGCAGCTGAACATTTTACTATTTAACACAATAAATACACATGTAAAGAACAGATAAATAAAACTTTCTTGACACGAAATGAAAAATTGAATAAAATTTCCTTTTTTTTAGAATATATATGTATAAAATCCTCATTAAGTTTTTGATTCTTATTTAGAAAATACTGTATTAAAATGTAATCTTTTTTAAAATTTCAATAAATATTACCTTTAATAAACTGATAGTAAAGAAAAAAATATTATATAAACATTTTTCTTATTAACTTCATAAATGATATTTTTTTATTTATAAAAAGACCTCAAGAGCAATCACATTTTCTAGAACAAATTTAGAAGTATAGAAATAAAGATAGACATAAACAACCCAGGAATAATTTCTTTACTATTATTACAGAAAAAAAAAAAAAAAAAAATAGATAGGATATTTAGAAGCATGAGCACAGGCTATAATTTTTGGGGTGGGGTGAGGGCTTATTTATTACAAAATATGTTTTAAGCATGCCTTTGAAAATAGTGAGCAGTTTCAAAAAAGCAGGGATTCCCAGGCAGTGCTAAAATTTCTGTTTAAAATTCTTAAATTATACAATTTTGATGATGAAACAATAAAAATCAAAATATTCTTTTCTTATAGTCAATAATAGAAAAGGGTGATAATTTCGAAAATAAAACAATTTATGAAACTTTAGAATAAGTTAGGGAATGTAATAAATTAAACTTTATGAAGTATGCTGATTATAAAAATTAATACCTGAAACATTTTGTAAAATCTTAAAATTAATTTACACCATTGTATTTTTATGTTTACTAAAGATGTTTAATAATTTAATGGATTAAAAACAAAATACAATGATAGATCCCAGAAAGAATTCAGCAATAAAAAGTAAAATAAGCAACCATTTAGTCTTTGGATATTTAAGGATATTATTCCAAGGTAATAAAAAAATATACATAGAATAATTTCCATTTTTGCTGAAATTCAATTTTTAAGTTGCAGCTTTCATATTAGCATGAAAAAATCATAAATAACTGCATTAAATTTTTAAATAGGTTATAAATAAGATAAGAATTCCAGTTATCATTTACTAGGAAAGTAGGCTAATGATTTATACAATTGGCCACAAAAATATTCATTTATTATATATTTTTTTCATAATTTTATTATTTTTGATGAACTAAATATAATAAGTAATTAAAATAAAATGAATTTTTAAAAGTATCTCTAATATGTGCACTGACATTTGAGGTTAAAGTTAAAAATTAATTAATAACAACTATCATACAAAGCATACTAAACTATTTGCCTGATCTTAATCAGAATTTGTTAATGAAATTATAAATTATGTACAATTGCAAGAAATAATTATAAATGTTTTTTCAAGTTTAAAGTAAGAAAACTGACTTTTCTTGAGTTTTATATTAGTAAAAAATATGATAGATTGCTTAAATGAATGAAAACATTATTAGTTTAAAAAAATTTATTATAAAAATTGTATTTTCAATTGTCCAGAAATCTACATTCATCATACAATGTATTTAAAAGATAGATTAACTTAAAAAACCCACAGAATTCAAAGACAAATTAAAAATCACCATGAAACAATAAAACTTTAATGAAACTTAAACTTAACTGAAAATTTAATTTTGAAATTCTTTTTAAAATTAAAATTTTCCATAAGAAATTTTAACATAGAAACAATGAAATGATGATGCTAACCAGAGGTATTAAAATGGCGATAATAATAAACTATGAATTTAAAAAAAATCAGCAATGAAAAATTTGGTATTTAACTCGCATTCATTAAAAATTGCAACCGAACAGAATTCAACATATCCAAACAATTATCAAATTAATATTGAAATAGCCAATATTGTGATTAATTAAAAATACTATTAATTTTTTTCAAAGAAATTTTAAAACAATGCAGAAAGTTAAGAAGGATTAGAAGACAAATCTATGCTACTGTAAAATTATGCACAACAGCATATAAATTTTAAAAAGTGATTTATTTTATTTTTTATACCTTCTTGCAATTCTAATCACTGATTTAAAAAAATTGGATATAAAAATAATTTATTTAAAAAAATAAAGAGCTCTTAATAAATGCTTAGAAACTATATTTTTCAAATTAACATAATTCATTTGAGTTTATGTAATCTTCGTATATTATAGGAATTATCCTCCCTTTCTCCTCTCAAAAATTGTGTTATGTTAATTTTTACGTGATGCAAAAAGTCGGGAATATATTAAAAAATCTGAAAATATACAATAATCCTTCATCATATTGTGCATATTGGGAAATAAGGAATCATAATATATTATATAACTGATACCATCCAGCCTATATGAGTTACTTTGCATGTGTACAAATATGTAAGCTGATCTTCTGTGAAAATTATCAGAAAAGCATATTAAAAACAGTGCCATGATAGAAACAAACTATTAGCAGAATAAGCTGTTTCCATTTACAAATTCCATTAGAGTTTGTGAAAACATTTCAAGTGAGAGAAAGCAAAGTTGTTGCATTATAAAGCAAGTGAAAGAGCTTCTATTCATACCCAGAGAGGGTAATTCAGTTCCAACAAAAAATTAAAAGGAAAAAAAAAAAAAGTTAGTTATAATGAAAAAATATGACATTTGATTTAAAATACTAATAAAAAGAACCATTCAAACAAAGTATTATATGTAATTAAAAATGTATGTAAAGAAAAAAAAAATATATAATCAAAGCAAATTAACATTAAGTAACCTCATAGAAATCGAAATATTCATTTTAATTGAATGAATTTCTGAAAAAATGTTCAGCTTCAAACACTCAATTGCATTGTATTGGAATATCCTTTAGTTAAATTACAATCAAATAAATTTTAATATTATTAATTTGGAATAAGATGAAGGAATTGAAAGTATGAAACAAAAAAATTACAAATTACAAATAGAATTTTTTTGCATGCTAATTTGAATTGTTTCAACATTAAAAAATCCATTTAATTCTCATATCCATGTAAAAAGAAACTTGAAGTTATTCTTATAGCTCCTAGAAATTTGTCCACTTTTGACTAATTTCTAAAATGCATGCAGAGAAGTATTATCACATGCATAAAGCATTATCAAGTTCTTTTTTGTGTTGCTGTTTAAAATTATTTTGTTAATTTCAACAGGAAAACCAATGAAACAGACAATATGTTTAGTGTATTTTCAGAAACAATGTAACATGTAATGGGTAATATGATTAGGTCATTAAGAAAGTAATTTGATAATAGAGTATAACTAATAATTGGTATTTATCAGGTATGGGAATTTATAACTGCTATTGACATTGTAAATCAGATAATTAACAGTGTGGGTTGATAATGTAAAATTTACATAACTCAACATTTCTTAAAATAATGATGGAAAAATGTCAAGACTGTGATAGGGTTTAATGAAATTGTTAACTGTGGGAAAAAGTAATTAGTAGTAATGAGCTGGAAATTACTAATTAAAAATGTAACTTATTAGTAAAAGAGTTCTGTTATTAATTATAGTATTCTGAAGTAAATTAATTGCCGTTAAATGCACCAATAAAATTTATTTTACTATCTATTTACAGCACCTTGTTTTGATAAAATTTCTTTTGGAATAATCTTCAATGTTATCAGAATATCTTTCACCTTGTCAATACTCACAACCAAACAATTTTGAAATACCCTGTTACATTAGTAACTGGCGATATTAGAACTATTGATGCTTTGGATATCAGAAATATTCTTGCCAAAGGTGCAAAAAATTTAGACTAACTTTTAAACAATATTAAACATTTGTTACAGAAAATTTATAAACATTCTTTTCACAAGTACCATTGATGTATTTTGACTGAAACTATTAACTTAATCTTCCTCTCATAATGATTTTTTTTTTTTACTGAATGGAAGATTATTTATAAAAGAAATTTTAAAAATCCTTTAACACCAGTTTTCTCTTCCAGATCCTTTACATTCCAATTATCTATTAGTAATCAAAACAAGAAAAACAACAACTATAAATAATGATTATTACATTCATTAATAAGGTCTAATAACTATGCCTTCACTTGTAACTTTCAATAACTTTCTAAACTTGAAATGTGTATCAATTCAGTGTATTTGATAAGCAGAGATCCCTTTAAATTCATATATGCATTACATATTTTTATCTTATTAACAATATTTCCTCTCAGAATAAAAAAATTGTGTTATTTGTAATAGTGATGAATATATGTGTCAGTGCATCAAGACTTAATAACAATAAACATTTTAAGACAAACTAGAATGCTATTTGATCTCATGTTTATCACAAATGGAATTAAAGACCAGTTGTAGTATCAAATTATCATCTATATCAACTCCATTCCTTCATGTTTTTATGCAGAAAGAACTTTGTCTTTTATGTTACTGGAAAACATCACTAAATATGTTTTGCAAGCGGAAATAACATGTTTATAATGTTCTAAGGAGATGTATTCCTTGAAAAGCCATCTTCATAACATGAATGTTTTCTTATGGATTTTTTACTGGTATCGGAGATTAATCATTTGCTGTTCTATATTTTTATGTTAATACTCTTTCTTATTGACTTGCTTCTGCCCTGTTTATCTATTGAAATATGCTTTTTTTTTTATAATTTTCAGTTTTGTTTGCTGCTTCTAATACAAACTTAGAATCTTGAATTATTTTTTTTTTTTCTATTTTCAATAACATTGACTTGGAACACACACACAAATTATGTATAATGAACCCTCTAATGATGCTGCTAAGTACATAATATAAAATGCCCTAAAAATAAGCAAATAAATTCCCACATTCTGATAAATACTAATTATTAGTTGTACTTTTTATTGCATAATTAATTCCTTAATGGCCTCTTAATCTTATAAATTATATAATATAGGGCTTCCTAGTCAATTTTCTATAAAAATCAGCTGGACAACCCAGTTGGTATACACCAGTTTCACTATTGCTACTTCTATATGGAAGGAATTTTTTGGCTTGGTTCGGAGTCATCTAGAGTAGGGCTCTTCAAACTTTTCATTTAGTAACATTTGCACTTAATATCTTTTACCAGATAAAACATATTTTAATCTTAAGTAAAAACATATATAAATTAAAATATTTACCGATAATAAAATTTATGAAAAAAACAATTAGTTGATATATGCACAAACACAATTTTACCATGTATTAATCACAAAAAGTCAAATATTAATTTTAATAAACTGGGTGTGTGCATGTTTATTATTATTTTTTTTTTAGATTTTAAAAGAATGAATATACAAGTTGTAAAACCTTTTCAACATTTTGCAGAATTGATCAATTTCTTAATTTAAATTTTTTTGCTTTTGCATAAATATTATAAATATTTTTTGAATCATTTCAGAGAATCAGCAGTCTTCTTAAGAGTTTAATAGATAAGTGAAAAATTTCACAGCCCAATTAAAAATGACTTTAATTTAGAAGAAAAATATACATTCATAATTATTTATTATAATCCACTTGAAAAACATTTAATTTAGTATAATGAGTCCTGTTCGAGTTAATTTTAAGTCTTTGTGTGTATCTTAATTTTCAGCAACACTCAAATTTAGTTAATGGCTCCATATAGGGTCAAAAATAATACTTTAGGGAGCTTTTGATCTAGATGATAAAAATAACAAAATCCTTGATAAAGATATCTTCAGACTGTAACTGCTTTTTGCATAGGGTTTTTTGCTGCTGACTTTAATGATTGAACCCTGAATTATTTTTTTTCAACCTTGATCTGTGTTACGTCGAAACCCAGGTTCCCCTGCATAGGGGGAGGTCAATGCCCTATGTCCAGAAAAACATCCTGTGTGGGGGTGTCTGGCAGGGGGTGAGCTGGACGGGAGAGAGAAAGAATGTAAGAAGGGAGTTGAACTTCTGCAACCAAAGAGAATGGTCATGTGGCAGTCTATCTTAGAGTTTGATGGCTGCCTAAGTAAAGAGTTGAACTTCTGCAACCAAAAGAAAGGTTGTGTGGCAGTCTATCTTCGAGTTTGATGGCTGCATAAACTAAAGGAGTTGAAACTCAGCGACCAAAGAGAATGGTCGTGCGGCAGGGCATCTTCGAGCTTGATGGCTGCATAAGTAAAAGAGTTCAATAAGTGTACCCAACGAGAAAGGTTGCGTGTGGCAGTCCATCTTCGAGCTTGATGGCTGCCTAAATAAAGGAGATTAAATTTATACAGTCCATTCTTTTCTTCGTGTCTGTGTCGAAGATTATTTGAGTTTATATTTGTGTGTCCGAGGTATCGAACATTTTGGTCCGTCGAGCCGGAGACGGGATTAGTTGAGCATTGAGATAGAGTGATCCATTGGATTTCCACGAATCGTTGGCTGCATTCTACCATGAGTTCGGTAGGGTGAAGTTTTAATAATTCTAATCTATTGGACATTTAGCTTGATTTAGTATATAGTATTGAAGTATAGTGTGTCTTTGATTGTGGATATTGCTTAATTAGCCTTGCCGGTTGTTTAGTTTGAGTTTTTATGTGTTAGTGGCTTTGTCTGTTGTGTTAATTTAGGTTAATTAAGGTGTTGAATTAGAGTGTTTAGTTTGACAGGTTTTGTTAAGTTTTGGTGTGCATTGTTTTGTGGAATTTAAAAGAATAAACAATGTGTGTTACTTTAAATCTAAAGAAGGATGAGCTAAAAGAAGTAGCGGAAGAGATGGGCTTAATCAATTCCAGTCAATGCTAGAAAACTAGATTTGATAAAACTAATTGAATCCAGTGATGTATATAAAAACAAAATTGAAATAGTGCGCAATTTTGTAGATGATATTTTAGAAGAAAGGAGGGAAAAGAAAGAAAAAATCGAGTGGGACAAAAGAGAGAAGGTGAAATAAAATTAGAGATAGAGAAAATTCAGTTGGCCAAACTTGAGAAATGGAAAAGGGATTCAGCTAAAACTTCCCAAATTAGATAAAATAAAAGGAGTGAGTGATGACTCTTTGTCTTCCTCAACTGAAGATGAGTCATGGCCCAATAGTTTAGATTCTTCAACTTCTAATAAGAAAAATGTTAATCCATTATCAGTTGTGAAGCCAACATCAAACGTGTGTAATCTTACTTCCCGACCATTTTCCAATGCTTATAATTCAAGTTATTTTGCGTCAAATACTTCTGCACAGCAAAACAGTGCAAAAACTGACAATGTTCCAGAAAAGGTGTTTCTGACAAAGTCAGTACAAAAGAGAATTTGAACGAATCCAAGAAATCAAGTGATTCAAACAGCAACACTTCCCGCCACCAAACTCGAACCTCTCATATTCCTTCAACAACATCATCTGTATTAGAAGCAAGTAAAGAGAAACCTAAATCTATTGAGTCTCGCAGTGTAAAACCTGTAGTTCCTTCTAAGCCTGCATTACCTGTAAAGCCTATGATTTCTAATCAACCACGTACTTCTGTGAAAGAAAATGATGTTGAGGAGAGTGATATAGAAAATTCAAATCTTATTCTTCAGAATACTGCGTTTGGCTTTGTGGTGTCTGGGTGCAGCACTACAGGAAATGTAAATAGAGAACATTGTGGACTATCCACAGATAAAATTGATTTTCCATTGAGAAAAATTTGGTCAGTAGAAGGGTTTGAGAAATTGGAATTAACAGGTAATAGTGAAAATTCTACATGCGAGAAAATAATTGAGGAAAAAGTACCAGATGCTACTCATGCAACTCATCATGGCGTTTACTGGCCTGAGAAATTACGAGTATTTGATTGTTCCTCAAAGACCATGAATGGAGCTACCATCAATGGTTCAAAGATAAGAGTGGACCCATCCCGAGGTGATGGAGTTAAACGAGGAGACCGTGGTGATGGAGACATCCGTGGCTGTAAAGATAGTGGCTATTCCAGTGGAAATAAACGAGGAGACTGTGGAGGAGGAGAATACCGTGGAGTCAGAGGAGATGGCTTCCGTTATGGAGGAGATAGAGGAAGTAGATATGATAAACCATCATTTGGAGGTAGTGGAGTCTACAGTTCAAGCTACAGGAGCCGTTCACCTATGGGGCCGTCGAAGAAACAGAGGTGGCTGGTAAGAGAATATGCCCTGAACAACAAATGCCATGGCCGGACCTCAACTGTTCGTGTTAGAGTATAACATCTGTTACAGTTGGTGTTTAATATGCTTCAATGGTCTTCAACGTTTAATTTTGAGAATTCATCAACTACTGTTGTGAATGTGCCTTGAAGTTTAAGACATCTAAGTAGTTTATTGCAGTGATTTGAAATCAAGTGATTAAAAGACTTTCGTGCTCATCAGGGTTGCTACAATTCATCAATTGTCATCTGATTTCCAGTGATACCACATTAGGTGAGGCCAGAGTTCCTGGCTGGAGAAAAGTATCCTGATCAACCGATCCAGATCCTTGATAAACAGGACGAGAACTTTTCTGAACTGAGTGATCCAGTGTTGGTGAGAACAAATTGTTTATGAAAACAAGTGACTGAAATTTTATGAACTATTTATTGAGTTTAAGTAATAATTATATAAAAGTTTAAGTATTTAAGTTACATATTTAGATTTCTTAAAAATACCAGGTGTTTGTCATTTAAATTAAATTATTCAATTGATAATTTATTTATATTGATAATTTATATATTATTATTGTTTAGTTATTCATGCATGATAGAAATTAATATTGCTGAGATATTTCTAGTAAAATCTATTCAACAAGAAAAGTTTTCAGAAGTCTATTGAAAGATAAGAAACTTATGTCGAAGAGTAAATTAAAATCTTTAAATCCTCTTTTGATTTAGATGGAATCTTAAGAGTAGGTGGACGTTTGAGTAATGCGGAATGTAGCTGTGATAAAATACACCGTATAATTTTGCCTAAAAATCATGCATTTACTGAGATGTTAATTTCTTATTACCATAAAATATTTTCATATAAGATTATCTGCTCTTTTGTGTCATGTACGTGAGAAATTCTGCCCTATAGGTGGAAAATCTATTTGCAGAAAAATAGTGCATAAATGTGTTATTTGTTAGAAGTAAAACCTATTGTGTCAACACAATTAATGGGTAGTTAACCAAGAGATAGAGTTACCTTGAATTATTGATTTAATGTTTCACGAGTAGATTTCTGTGGATCATTTTTTGGTTAAAATTGGTAAACAAAGAAAGAGTATTGTGTGTAAAAATGTATGCATGTTTATTTGTGTTTAAGGCAGTGCATATTGAGAGTGTTTCTGATTTATCATCCGAATCCTTTATAGCTGCTTTAAAAGATTTATTGCACTTAGAGGCAAATGTGCTAAATTATACTCTGATAGTGCAAAAAGAATTTTGTAGGTGCGAACAGAGAAATTCAAAATTTTCATGAGTTAGTGATCAATCCTGATATGAAGTTGTCTTCATATTTATGTGAAGAAGGTATTGAATGGAAATTTATTCCCCCTCGAGCCCCAAATTTTGGTGGTCTCTGGGAAGCAGCCATTAAATCATTTGAGTTTCCCTTTAGAAGAGTAGTTAAAGGTGCTAGTTTAAATTATGGAGTTTTAACTGTGTGTATACAAACTGAAGCAATTTTGAATTCTAGACCATTGAGTCCAATTTCTACTGATAGTGATAATCTCGAAGTTTAACTCCAGCCCATTTTTTGATTAATCGATCAATGAACGCTATTTTAGAGCCTAATTTAATTGATTTAAAAGATAATAATCTTAATAAGTGGCAAAGGGTAACTAAAATAGTTCAATTAGTGTGGAAAAAATGGCACCGTAGCTATTTAAGCGAATTGCAACAAAGCAATAAATGGGTCTTTGAAAAAAGACAATGTAAACATTGGTGATTGAGTGCTATTGGTTGATGATAATTTACCTACTTACAAATGGTCTCTAGGCAGAATAATTGATATTTATTATGGTGTTGATAATAAAATCAGAGTATTTAATATAAAAACCCAGAGTGGAATTTTTTAAGATACCAGTATCAAAAGTGTGTGTTTTGCGTATGCCAGAGTAATTTCCTTTAGAGTACTTTATTTATATTTATGGTATTATGTTTGTAATTTGTTAAATTTAGTACAATGTATGCATATATACATATATTCATTTTTTTCAATGACTTATTATATGTTTAGAATTGTTAATTTTTGTATGTTAATATGATTTATTGTATATTATTGAATGTTTAGTAAACATATCAATGGGCGGCGGTATGTTACGCCGAAACCCAGGTTCCCCTGCATAGGGGAGGTCAACGCCCTATGTCCAGAAAAACATCCTGTCTGTGGGGGTGTCTGGCAGGGGGGTGAGCTGACGGGAGAGAGAAAGAATGTAAGAAGGAAGTTGAACTTCTGCAACCAAAGAGAATGGTCGTGTGGCAGTCTATCTTCGAGCTTGATGGCTGCATAAGTAAAGGAGTTGAACTTCTGCAACCAAAAAAGAAAAAGGTTGTGTGGCAGTCTATCTTCGAGTTTGATGGCTGCATAAACTAAAAGGAGTTGAAACTCAGCGACCAAAGAGAATGGTCGTGCGGCAGGGCATCTTCGAGCTTGATGGCTGCATAAGTAAAAGAGTTCAATAAGTGTAACCAACGAGAAAGGTTGCGTGTGGTAGTTCATCTTCGAGCTTGATGGCTGCCTAAATAAAGGAGATTAAATTTATACAGTCCATTCTTTTCTTCATGTCTGTGTCGAAGATTATTTGAGTTTATATTTGTGTGTCCGAGCTATCGAACAATATGCTTCTTCAGGATATATGTATTGATACATGTATCTGTTCCATGTTGCTGCAACTTAGGTTTTTTTGGAATTTGTATCAATTTCTTCTTATCCATACAAATTATTTTTGATGGGACTTGCAAACATTTTTGTACAGCAGAAGCTATTTTATAGTTCTTTGTTTTAATACATTTTCTGTAGATTTTGTCCCACATAACAAATATATATAAGAATGTGAAAGTTCCTTTTCGCTGCATTACAGAAATCCTTGAAGCATTAATAAATTGTTTTTGGTTATCCACTTTTAAAACAAATTGTCAATATTTAATGGTTAATATATATATATATATATATATATATATATATTCAAAGAAAATCTAGCTTTATTGAATACATAAATACAATGTAAGTCAAATATCACTCTTAAATAAACAATATATGGTTTAACTTTTATTAACATGATATGACAATTATTTACAGATAAAACTGTATACCATGAAGGAATGATTAAATTACATAATGACATAATTATACAAAGCATACATCTCAGTGCAATGGTTAAAAAAGTTTAGAAGTAGCCGAATTTTTTTAACATACTTATTTACTCCTTTTTATAAAATGATGTAATGATTTTTTCTGACTCTGCTGCTGACATATTTTATCATATTCTAGAATTCTCACTATATTTTCAGGGAGACAAGCTGTAAAAATAATTGAATTAGTTAAATACTAATATAACATAAAAAATGCTTTTTTAAAAACAATTTGTAATCTGCACTTCATAAAAATATAAGAAATATAATCTATGATGAGGTATCATTTCTATAAATAAAAAAAGTACTTAAATTATGTACAGATATAGGAACAATGTTTATATTTGGTTGTAGTTTACATATAAAAATATAAATTTTTTTACTAACATTTTTTACATAGCAGGCAATAATTATTATGGCGAACATGATAATGTTATGCTGTAGCACTTCAATATATACAAAAGATTTGTATGCCATATTATTTATTACAGATTTAAGGTTTTAAATTTACTAAATTTTTTTGTGATAATAATCATTTTAAATAATAAGCATACCAGAAGGTTCTCTAGAAATATGGATGCATAAGACACTCTTCTGCTGTATTCCTAATTGAAAAAAAGTACAAGTATAAAATTTAAAAATCTATCCACAATCATTAAAAAATACATAAATTATCAATTCATTAGAATTAATATTTAATACTATATAGTCAAAAACTTGATAAAAATCATTAAAAAGATGTACAGCTAATAAATAAAATTTGAAGACCACTATATAAAAATATTTTAATAAAAAAATATTTCACAACTTTTAATTATAAAACATGCAAAAATAAATTCTCTTTAAAAAATAAAAATTTATTCCAATGTGAAAACAAATCTTTTTCATAATTCATAGTATAATTAAGTTTTGACATTTTTCTTTACAATGATAATGTTCTTTTTATTATGTCCATTGCTTTTAAATTATAAGTTAATTTTAATAACTTACAAATAAAATCTTATGAAGAAGACTTTTCAACCAACATAGGATTATTATTTTTCTTTTCAGAAAATGTATTTTCTATATAAAAAGGCCATTATAATAGGGCAAATAAATTATGTTATTTTTACACCTTCGTTTGTTTCATGGTCCTTAAATAAGTTTTTTGTCCACTTTCCCTCTCTCTGTATCTTTCTAATAATTTTACTCTCAGTATATAAAGCAAGATAATTATTTGCCTTATATCTTATAACATTTAGAAAAGCAATATTTCTGTGATTTATTCTTTTATATACAGAAAAATATAACAACTGAGATTTCTTGTTGGACACTGTTTTAATAAACATACATATATTTTTATAAATATGTAAATAATTTAAAATAATTAACATCATTTTTAAATAGTTAGCTGATCTTATTTGTTCTAATATACATTATTGATATTTTATTTGTATATATATAGGGCCTGAATGGCCGAGTGGCTAGCTCTCTGGCACTCGATACCACAGGTTTCGGGTTCGAGTCCCGGTGGTGCCATGGATGTTTGTAGTGGTTTGAATCCACATTAAGCAGTAGGTCTCGGTGTAATTTGATCGTAGAACGTTGCAGAGGGTATTACTCCCCCCGTCCATAGTGAGCAATGTCTGTGTAGTGCTTGCCTTAATGCATACAAGACTATTGTCTAAGTGTTTGCCCGTGCATTAGAACAACAACAACAACAAAAAAAAAAAAAAAAAAAAAAAAATTGTGTGTGTATATATATATATACAGAAAAGAGAGAGCTAATAAACATTCTTAATATTCTAGAAATCTTCAATTAATTTTTATAGCATATAAAATAACTATTTCAATATATATATAAATATAAATATATATGCATCAGGTGATTTAAGTATCATGTGATTCATCATGGCTAGTCATTATGGGTAAACAAGCAGATTAATGCTCTCAAAGTTATAGCAGTAATTAAATTAGTTGTTCTATATTTATGAAAAACGAAATAATAAATAAGAAACCCCAGATTCCCATCAGGTAGTCTTACATTTGGTGTGAATGCTTCCACTTGCTTTTCAATTATAATTAAGTCTCTTGTTTTTGACAGAATGATACAATGCCCACAACCAGCATGAATCAAATCATTATATTCTTTCATGCTAGCTATGCACTTTAGGCGCTAGACCATAAAACAAGATAATTATAATTTTAATTACAAATAAAAAAACCCCGATGTTTACCATTTTTAAATAATTTCTCTTAAAAATCTGTTTAATTATAATTGTTTCTCTGTAGATTTTAGTTGATGGTTGCATTAGTTTTTCAATTAGAATATAAAATTGCATAAATTTTAAGGTGCAAAACTATTTCTGAAATTTATAAGGCTTCATAAAATAAATACACAAAAAATTTTATTTTCAAAATGTTTAAATTTTATGAATATCTAATAAAAGAATAAATTTAATTTATAATAAACAATATAACTCACCTGTGTTCTGGATTATACAGAAAACATAAATGCAATAAATCCAAGCAATTGCTTGTTATAATTTTTGTGCTATATTTCTTTAAGTGTAAATCTAGGCAATTATATCTATAAAAAGGAAAAAAAAAAAAAAAAAAAATTAATTTTTTTTTTTAATCTCCATAATAAAATCCTGCAATGAAAGTAAATATTTATACAGCAACAAATTTGCAATAATATTTTGATGAATATCATTTAATAATTGATGAAAAAAAAAATACTTAGATATAAAGTAAACTATATAGATTTCTAAAATAATAATAATAATAATAATAAAAAAAACTAGACAGATTTTTAATACAGAAAAACTGTACAGATTTTTTTTTCTTGTTTAATGAGCTGTAAGTTATAATAAAGTTCAAAATTAAAATATATTTAAATTCTGACAATTATTTTTGATAATGAGAATAGCTGTAAACTTGTTTTAATAGTAACATTTTATAATGGAAATACTTGATTATTTGTGTTATTTAGTCTATGTGTATTTCCATATTATTAACTGGTGTTGAAAGAAGTGAGTGTTACGAAAACAAATATTTTTATTTACCTAATTCTGCATTTATGAAACCAGTATAAACTGAAAATAATATTTATTCTTTATAACTGTACACAATTGTACCCTGAATTTACTTGGCTTCAATCTAATGTCTGCATTATCTTTTAAACAAACTTTACTTGTACATTTGAATTAAATTTATAAAATTTCCTTTTTATTATCGTCAAAAATATTTGAAGAAACATGATACAAAAATTTATATAGTTGAATGTTCAATAAATACTGTAAAAATTTATGAATGTAAAAGTATAATATAAGGGAAAATATTCTGCAATCTAAACATTTACAAAAATGGGTGCATCTTAATTTTTGTCCAAATTGAGATGCTACCAAAAAGGTATTCTACAGACATTCAAGAAGGAAGCTAGTTTATAGATATTTAAAATACTGTTTATTATAGTTGTGAGTTTTATTTATTATTAATGAGAAAAGTTGCTGGATTTTCCTTTGTATAGCATCACCGAAGAAAGTCGAGAACAATATGGTTTAATTATACTACAACAAAATTTTGTATTTTTCTATACTTTCAATTTTAAGCTAAAAATGCTTTTATTGATCATTAATTATTAAGAACATTTTATTAATAGTTAGTGCATCCTTCTTTTTAAAATATTGCTTTTTAATTTTAAAAAAAAAAAATGTGATATAAATAAAAGCAGAACATCCAACATATTAACAATTTTATAAACAAGAATTTTCAGTTAATTCTGTATTTCTTTTCCCGAACAAACTCTTAAGATAATGATTACCACTTTGAGATTTATTTATTATTACTGTGAAGAATTGATGTTGTTTTTCTTTTCTACAGCATGTTCCTTTTTATAGATATAGCATATTCCTTTATATAACAATAAATATTTGGAGATAAAAATTGTTTAAATGGTATTGCATAATATTAAATAACAAATGAAATTATTTAGGAAAAATCTATTGGTGGATACAAAACTTCTACCTAAATGAATAACTTAAATAAGATGAATAAAAAAAAAACCTAACATATTAAAAAAACAGTTGATAAAATAAAATAAAAATAGCAGAAGATAAAATTTATTGTACTTTAATTATTTTTATGGCTAGATTATAAGTAACAAATATTTTGAAATTAATTTCACATAAAAGTATATTTTTTTACCACAATATAATAAATTCAATTTTAATAAATATTCATGTAACATTTAATTTATAATAATGTTAGTTCTTGGCATTATCATTTTATCTTAAAAATTTATTATTATTTATTATCATTTCATACTGAATATCATAAGGTATAATTTTATTGGAAATATTTAGAATAACTCCAAAAATATATTATTTTGGCATAAATGTGATAATACTCTCTTCAATTAATTAAGAATTTTATTACTAGGACTGTGAATTAATTTTGAAGGATTTAAAACAGATGGTGTAACTTATGTTAACTTGTACACTTCTGTAACTATATTCACAAAATTATAATCATTATGTTTTGTGAATATAATTACAGAAATGCATGATAGGATATAATTTATATAAAACTATAATCATTATGTTAATCATAATAACTATATTCACTATGTCAAAGCTCTGTAATTAGGCTTAATTTTTATTATGTGTCATTTTGCTAAGGTGAAAAGAACATTTTTTTCAGCTCTGAAGATGTGAAATTACAAATCAACAAAACACCATTTGCTGTGAAGTTTTACTTTTCCTGCTTAATTCAAAGAAAAGTGCTGCTGTTGGAAACTTATGGTAAACATACTCCATCAATAAAAATGTGAGAGTATAGATTCTAATGTTTTAGAAGTGGCGATTTCGATACAGTTGACAAAGAAAGGCCTGGTCAACCAAAAGAGTTCGAAGATGATGAATTGAAAGCATTACTTGACCAAGATTGATGTCAAACGCAAAATGAGCTTGCAGAACATTAAGTTGATCACACAACATTTTCTAAATGTTTAAATGTATTTGGTATGATTCAAAAGGAAAGAAAGTGGATGTCAAATGAACTGAATCAAGGGTGTTGAACTGCAATTTTTCAAGGGCTTCACATCATCAAAAAAGAAAGGATTTTTTTCATCATATTGTCACTGTTTATGAAAAATTAATATACAACAATAAATCTAAGCAAGGAAAATTGTGAGGTTTGTCTGTCGTGCATCAACATCAATGACAAGGCCGAATAATGATGGTTCAAAGCTCATGTTCTGTATTTGGTGGTACCAACTTGGTGTTGTGTACTATGAGCTGTTTCAACCAAATGAAACCATCACAGGTGAGTGCTACCAAATGCAATTGATGTGTTTGAGCAGTTCATCGAAGGAAAAACAAATACAATTCTGCAATTTATCAGCAAAAGCATGTTAAAGTAATTTTCAGCCTGGCCTAGCTCGATCATGTGCTGCTTGTATAGTCAAAAACACTTAGATATGATGAAATTAGATGTTTTACCACAACTGCCATATTCACCAGGTATTGCTCCATTGGATAGCTGTTTGTTCAGATCCATAGAACATGGCCTGACTAAACAGCACTTGCAATCTTACAAATATATGAAAAATTGACTGATTGGTGATCAAAAGATGAGCTGTTCTTTTGAAGAGGAATCCATATACTGCCAGAAAGACAGAAAAAGTAGTGGCTATTGATGGACAATACAATGAAAAATAAAAATTCATATAGTTTTTCACAATAAAGCCATGAATTTTTATAAAACCCCTTAAAATTAATTTACAGTCTTAGTATGTATTTTAATTTTAATATTGCAAATATCTGAATAATACAAATTATTTTATTATATATTTGAATTTAAACTGTGGAATATCATAATTTAATCACTTGAAAGTTTTATCATTATTTAAACTACAAGTTGCTAAAGAACAATAATTTGTAAACTTCTTAGAGACAACAAATTTATGTAAATATGACGGAAATTAGAATAACATTATTTTAAGCCTAGATACAGCTCTGCTTCAAAACATTTGTTCAATAAGTTTTCTCCAGCTTGTTGGTGTAACTTCAGCTTTATACTTGATTACAATCAAGTCACTATAAATGTAAAAGTTCAACAAGCATACTTAAAAAAAAGTTTTACTCACTCATGAACTTTGAAATCAAGTAAATAAGTCAATTCAGGGTAACTGTAGAATTCCTATAAAATTAAATGATAAAACATTAAAGAATTTCAAAATTTTTAATGTATATTAAATACCAAAAGATACTAGATTTATTGAAGATTTCCTGAAATAAATATGAAATATAAGGGATTTTAAATTTTTAGATCCCTAATTAATTTATATACTTATTTTTAGAAGAAAAGCTATAATTATACATCACAATGAATGAAAATAAAAATTTTTTTAACAAAAATAATCATGGAAGAAAACTTAAGTGAAAAATAGGAATTGTTTATCCCTTACAATAAAAAAAAAAAAAAAGACAAAATTATATTCTACAAAGAGTATTGTGTAGAGGAATGAAAGAATTATCTTTTCATCAGAAATTTTTAGTACTCAATGAAGAGATGGTCAAGAATGGATGTAAGCTAAAGAAATAATAAAATTGAAATTAATTTATATGTTCATCAAATGATTTCTATTCCAAATGAAAATATTTGTTTCAAATTAAAATCATAATAAATTATTATTGAATATTGCCAGAATCTTCTATTTTATTAGAAAAATATCAAATGTTACATGCAACAGTGGAGAGGATTTGAAAGTAACACAAGAATTAAGTAGCTTACAAGAAATTTCTATAATAATTTGTTCTTTAACAAATTTCATAAATCTATCAATTATTTATTAATACATATAAAACTGCATAATATTACGATATTTTTTTAAAAACGAACAATTGAGTTCTACATATTTGCAGAATTTGACATGAATAATCATCATCCAATTAACAAACCTCAAGTCAGTATCATAAGGCAACTTTAATTGAAATTAAGTCTTTAAAATGACCAGATTAACAACTAAATTGTTAATCTAATTAGGTAATATTATAAACAGTGTTTAATAAATAATTATCAAGAATAAATCCTTGTATATTATTTTAATATTTTAAATAAAATAAATAGTAGAAAAAAAAAGCCATAAAAAATTGTCTACAAGAAAATAAGTCTTACTTTCCAATAGTCTTTTTTAGGAAACCCTAATATTCTAAATATGTCTTGAAGAACTATTTCTCTTCCAAAATCAGGAAAAATTGGCTTTTTCAACAACATATGTGCAAAAACACAGGCAGCACTCCTGAAAATCATAATGGATGCAAAAATTATTACATAAAAATGAAATAATAAATTTTTTTTTAAATATTAATATCAATTTTCAAGGAAAAAAAAAAATATTGCTATAACTAATTTTCTTACTAAACATTCAGGGTAAAAAAAAAAAAAAAAAAAAAAACATTTCTAAAATTATGTTTAAAACAATGATGCATAAAGTTAATTATAATTAGTATTTAAGAATGTTTAAGAAAGATTTGTATTGGTTTATTAAGATTGTTGGCCACATAGACAACCATTACAACTCACGGAAGGGTAATCAAAAATAGATTATTACATATTGTTTATTCTACTTTTTATATGTTATATATTGTTATAATAAAAAATAATTAAAAAGTAAACATAATATAGCTATCTAATAAATATTTCAACATTTAAATCAATAAAAAAAAAAAAAAAATTTTATCATACAATTTTGATTTCTTAATATTCATGACAAAAATTTAGCATACATAAGTTGACCCAAAAAGAATCTAAACATTTTAATGTATTACTTAAAAGTAATTTATAGTTCCTTTTATCAAAACAAAGATTCACATTTGATAATATTCTGTTTTCCCAACATAATTCATGCTCTTGTTTTATTTTATTAATAAATGTAACTTATAATTATTTAAAAAATTAACTAAAGAGTTAATTTTGATAGAACATTTAGCTAAAATATTTTTTTACAAATTTATGTATTAAGTTTTTATTATATTTTGCATAGTAAGAATTAAAAAATTTAAAGTATTACTTTGTATTAGGCAGAAATTTTTTTACTTCCTTTCAGTATAAAGTTTCCAAGACTCTACATTAGATTAAAACATGTATATAGAAAAACCTTAATTAACTCATAAAAATAAAATATAATAGTGAAATATAAGTTTTTAATTAAGTGAAATTTGAAAATTTATAGATAAATATTAAATTAGAAATAAATTATTAATTTCTTTCTATACAAGACAGAATTAATAAAACTCACCAAATGTCAACAGATGTATTATAGGTTTTGTCTTTTAAAATCAACTCAATTGGATGGTACCTATTAGAGATAAAATTTTATGTAATGAAATTATAAAAGTTAACTTACTTAAAATTCTAAAATTTATATAAAAAACCTCCTGAAGTTTAACTTAATCAACATGTACATGATAAATGCAACGGCACTTAAAGTTAGAAATAAACATATACAAAAATAACTAAATAGGAAAGGATATAATATATTCTACTTGCACATAACATAGAAAATTACATAAAACATTCTATTTGCTACCAAACTCAGTATTTCTTCAATGATTTTAATAATATATGATAGTATACGAGAGTTTTACTTTAATCCTTTAGTTAAAATATGATGATTTCATAATGTGTCAGAAGCGACACCATTTATAACTGGATAACATTTAAACTATCTCGGCATTTTAAAAAGCCTTACCAATATGATTTTATAGGTGATGTTTGCTTTTTAAGGTATTTTGATCCTTGATTTGTTAGCAAAAAGGTTTGCTGGTTCAGATAAGTTTATTCACGCATATAACTACGCAAGTGTTGAATGGAACAAATTTTGTGGCAAAATAACATTCAAATGCAGTTATAGACTTTGTATTAAGGATAATAGTGCATGATAGGTAATCAGTTGAATAATAACAAATTCACAATTAAATATTTCCCATTAGGAGATGAACCTCATGCATCACAAACGAATATAGTCCAACCACATATAAAATGGAATGGGAACAACAAGTTTAATGGTTAAAACAGATGAATCAATTACCTGTTAGGGGTGCTAGCCAGATATATGCCTGCAAAACTCCTTTGAAAGAACAAATTATAATGTGTAATTCCTTTCAACTAGTTTTTTTTTTTAATTTATAATTTTAATTATTAAAAATTAAACCCCTACCTATGAAACAGTTCTCTTTGAATCAGCCTGACTTGGCCATCTACATTGTCTTGGTAGAGTACATTGAAAGTATGTGGTCGCATAAAATTTCATCAAAGACATTTCGAGATAATAAGTTCGACAAATTAACTATAATAAATATTGGAAACAAGTATATCTTAAGCGTTCGAATCTACATATTAGCTGTGCTCTTGCTTAGCACATCTTAAAGAAATTTTGATATTTTCTAATGAATAATTAAAAAACAAAGACAATACAATTTAAATTACAGTGCAATAAATTTATGTATACAATTAAATTAGCAATTTAAACGAAGTGACTTTTTTTAAATATGCTTTATCTTTTCAAATCAGACAGCCAAGAAAAAGTCAATCTAAGACTGAAAAGTTTTACATGCAAGGGCTTTTTAATTAAAAGATTTTAATAGGTGAAATGTCGATTATATATATATATATACTTTAAATTAGCATTTACTCCTTTTTTAATATAAATTTAAAATTCAACATTTAATATTTTTATTAAAACCTATCATAAAATAAATAAAACTACATGGGTGATATATTTTTTTTATTATAATAGTAATTTTTAGAAAAATGCATTCAAAAATTAAAAATGTTTTCCCACAATAAATACGGTGTTTTAATACCATATTATATTTTATATATACATATATATTAGACATGAAGCTAAATCTTTAAAAATAAATATGATTCCATTTATATAAAGCTATATCAACTTAATATTTATAAAAAAAATTAAAGTTTAATATGAGAATATAATGTTCATTTATTGTCAAATAATATTAAAATTACCGAAATTCATTAGATTTCAACTCTCTCATCCTTTGTTCCATATTTTGAGCATTCTTAAAATTCCCTTAAAAGAAACATTTCATTATTATTGAAGGCATTGAAAATAAAACTCATTAATAAAATTAAAATTCAATACATACAAACTTTTAATACACCAGAACTTGTGAAAATCAGATTTTCAGGTTGAATATCTCTAATTAAAGAAAGAAACATGATAAGAAAAGTATTTAATCACATTAAAAATAAAATTCTTTTTCACATTATTAAAGCAATTTAATTTTTGCATCCAATTAGAAAATAACTAATATAATTCAAAGTTTTTTTTTTTTTAAGTTTATATTAAAAAAAACATTCAAATGCATAAGCCCCCGGGTGATGTATCCAAGGTTAAGACCAAACTGCAGCAAATTTGCAAAACCAATAGAGATTTACTTCAATGTTAAACAATTGGAATTAATAATAATAATAAAAAAATTAGCAATAAAAGAATCATTATGAAAAATAATAATTTATTTTTTAAAAAGAAAATGTTTAGAAATCATTACAAAATGTTTCAACAATATTATTATTTTAGGTACTGTCCATTATCAGTTACTTAAACTAATATTTTTACTTATCAATAGAGTCATACGAGAGTATTCACTAGATATGTAGGATAAAAAATGGAGCTGTCATATCAATAATTATTTCTAAAAGAAGTTTATGTTTAGCAACTGATTATTATGTCATTGATAACTATAATTATTAAATTTAAGGGTAAAAATACAATTCCCAGTAAAATTGTATCAAATGTATGCATTTTACAAGATATAAATAAAATAATTTAAGAAAATGCTAGGCAAGATCTATGTGAAAAATTTTCAATTTATAACATATATTAATATTTTTTACTCTAATTTTTAAAACAAAACACTTAAGTAACTGAAAATGTAAAAAATATACTTTAAAACTTTGAAAAATATTACATAACTTAAACCATTTTATTTAGAATCAACACAGATGCATTAAAAAGTAATACATTTCAAACATATACAGTTCATGAAACAAATTTACTTTAAAAATACAACAACAATAAAATATGTACAGAGTTAAAATTTATAAAAAATAAATATGATAAATAATAACCAAGAAAGTTATTTTCAGTTATCATATACTAAAAATGAAACAATTTACCTATGTATAATAGATTTCTTATGCAAGTAATCTAGAGCACTAAAAAGATTTTGCATCACATGTTTGATCTGGGGAAAAAAAAGAATTTTTAAATAGAAAGAAAGTTAAATTTTAGACTTTGAAATATTTAATAAGTTATTCAGTATGTGAAAAAAAAAAATTGTACTCAATTTAGACTTACAACATCATTAGTAAAAAATACTTTGCTTTCTTTTTTCTCCAGTTTTAATAACTTAGATAAAACACAACAATGAGATTCATAAATAAAAGCTGTCCTGGAGAAGAAAAAAAATTATAATTAGCACATTTTTTATAAAAATGTTATATTATTCAGCATGTTACAAAAGCAAGAAAATTTTTAATTTATATGCAAGTGGAACTATGCTTATAAATTAAAATTAGGTAAAATTCTTATTAGGTATTATTAGGTAAAATTTTACAGAAATTAAAACAAAGAAAATTTTTAATAATTCAATGAACTTGATAACATAAAAAACTGAATCTTTGTAAATAATAATAAGAAGAACCATAACAAAATTAATTAAGAATTGCAAAGCATATGCATAGATGGCTTCCAAATAATATATTATACTATTAAGTAGTTAAATAACATTTCTTAAATAATAAAAATTAAAACTAAGAAGATATAAAGCATTTTATCAAAATAAAGGATGCTCTAAAAACATCATTGAATATATAAAAGATAATTTTGTTATTGTTGATAATTCATTATTAGCAAGCTGAATATTCAAAAAACAAAAAGTTTCGCTTTGCTGCACATAGTTCTAAATTGATACTGCTACATCATAGTCATATTAAATAATTCTAATGAAAAAAAAAATATTTACTTAAAACTAAAGATTATATTAGCATTTCTGTCTTCTTGAATGATGAAATTTCAACTTTAGCATATTCCTGAATATTTTTACAGTTTTCACTGATATATTTATTTTAAATCAACTGAAGTAAAAAATCTATGATTTTACTACTAAGCTATATTTGTTAGTTCTTAAGTAAATCTAATATATAAAATTCTCGTGTCACAGTGTTTGTTGCCAAGCTCCTCGAAAACGGCTTGACCGATTCTTATGAAAATTTTGTGCATATTTGGTAGGTCTGCGAATCAGTCGTAATCTATTTTTTAAACCCTAAGTGATAAGGGTGGTCCACCCCTAAATATTTTTAAAAATTTCTTTGCCAAACCAATGTAGTGGCAACAATGTATTGTTAATGTTTAGTTAAGCAAAATTGGCAACTTTATTATTGTTCTAAGAAAAATAAAGATGGCTGAAATTCCGTGTCAAGATGTTTGTTCGCGATGAACTCGAAAACTAACCATCCGATTTTAACTTTTTTTTTTAAATGTGTGTTTTGTTCCAACTTGAGAAATAGTTTTTATTCAGATTTTTCGTATTTAATTGCAAAATCGTTTAAAATCTACCATTGAGGCAGGCGCCAATCTTGCAACCCTGAATTTTCGCCAATTTTTTTAGGGTTGCAATACTGCAATTACAGGAATTCGTAGCTTCATTTTTGAACAATAAAATGACTATTTTATTGCTATTTCGATAATTAATTGCAGAATTCTTATTTGCACTCAATTTCATCGTTGGAGTAAAAGTTTGTTTCCACCACAGCCGAAAGATATACCACAATAAAAGGATGGGCGCCGTGTCTCGATGCCTGTACTACATAACCGTAAAATTCTCATGTTCTGAATACTATTGTTTTATGTACTACTTTAAATTTTGTGAAAATTATATTGTATGAAATTTATATTATTTCTATGAGAAATAAATCAAATGTATGTAAGTATTACCTGATTTGATTATCAATATTTTTTTTATTTTCTAAGTTTGAGTTTGAATTGGAATAAAATATATTGAATGAAAAGTTGTGAATCAAAACATTGAACTTTTCTATGCTTAAAGTTTGTCAACATGTGTTGTATTTGATTAAGAATTTTAAAATGAAATGTGATCTAACAAGATAATATAATATAGACAATATAATTTTAAAGAAAGATGATGAATTTTAAGGATTTTTTTGAAAAGTGTGAAAATGAAGTAAACTCTGCAATTATTTGATATAATGATAACATTAAAATTTTATAAAAGGTATTATAATAGTTGAAAGTTGAAAATCAAGGACATTTTATTTTAAAACTTTTGTTATTTGAAAAACAAAGAATTTGAGTTATAAATTTGAGTGATTTAAATATTATCGAAGAAAAATTGATAAATGGTACTTTAAGTTGAAAGTTATTTAAAGAAAACAAAACAAATAAATAAGTGTTTATATTAATAAAGGAGAATTTAAAGCTCATTAACTTTTCCATTTGTTTGTGATTTCTTTCATCATAAAATAATAAAACATTTTTGTGAAGAAGAAAAAACACATTTTCTAAGTTTGAATTGGAATAAAATATATTGAATGAAAAGTTGTGAATCAAAACATTTAACTTTTCTATGCTTAAAGTTTGTCAACATGTGTTGTATTTGATTAAGAATTCTAAAATGAAATGTGATCTACAAGATAATATAATATAGACAATATAATTTTAAAGAGATGATGAATTTTCAAGGATTTTTTGAAAAGTGTGAAAATGAAGTAAACTCTGCAATTATTTGATATAATGATAACATTAAAATTTTATAAAAGGTATTATAATAGTTGCAAGTTGAAAATCAAGGACATTTTATTTTAAAAACTTTGTTATTTGAAAAACAAAGAATTTGAGTTATAAATTTGAGTGATTTGAATATTGTCGAAGAAAAATTGATAAATGGTACTTTTAAGTTGGAAGTTATTTAAAGAAAACAAAACAAATAAATAAGTGTTTATATTAATAAAGGAGAATTTAAAGCTCAATAACATTTTATGTATGTACATTGGTTTTTATATATATTTAAAAGTTGGTTTTAATTATTTCTTATTTGAATTTTTATGCATTTTGTATTCATTCAAAACATCACAATAAAAATATTTCTGTTCTAAATGCTTTGAAACTTCATGCAAAAAGTTTTCTTTTTAAATGTATGAAAGGAATAGAACATGGAAATTAACCTAAATTCATAAATTATTTTTTATTTTAGTTTTTAAACTAAGAATTTTGTAAATTTGTAAAAAAAAAAGTTTGTGTCGACAAACTTTAAGCATACAAAAAATGTATAAATAATTGAGATATAAACTTGAAAACAGTATATTACCTACATAAGGATATTCCCAGCATAAAAATACTTGCAAAGGAAAAAACTATTCATGTTTTATTTATTTTTGAATTATAAAATTTTGCAACAATATCACTTTTTTGCAATGTTTATCCATATTTTAAAGAATAAATTGTATAAAGAATAGTTAAAGTTGATATTTTTATGTGAAATTCAAAGGTTTTGAATATATTTAATCAAAACACTTGCAAAAAGGCTAAATATTTTAAATTCAAGTCATTTCATATTAAAAAGCCTTTGCAAATAGCAGGAAGTAGTAAAAAAAAAGTTTGTCGAGCAAATTTTAACTTTTTCAAAACAAAGCTCAGAAAATATTTACAGCTTTAAGGAAAAACAAAACTACATTTTTTAATAAATAAGACTATGAACTTGATAATTCAATGGCATTTTAATATATTTACAACATTTTTAACAGTAATATATCTAATTAAAAGTTGTTTTAGCTTTTTCTCAGAATGAATTTTTATGCCTTTTGTTTTCATGTGAAACACCATAACACAAGTAATTTTGATCCAAATGCTACAAAACTTTGTATTTATGTTTTCATAAATATTTACAGGGTATAGACCTCTGAAATGATTATAGCTACATAAATATTTTTATTTCAATTGTTAAACTTGGAATTAAAAAGCAAATTTTGGAAGAATTTTGTGTCGACAGTATTTAAACTAGCACAAAATAATAAATAATAAAGATATAAATTTACCAGAGGTCTATTCACTGTAAAATGTTAGTACAAACTTAGAAATTTAAAAAATATTGATTTGATTTCAGGTTTTGTAACAGTATCAATTTTTGGCCATTTTTACCCTTATTTTAGCTTATAAAAATTTTTAAAAAAATAATAATGAAATTTTTTATGTGAAATCATTAGTTTTTAGATACATTCAATCCAAAAATGTGTACAAAGATCAAAAAAAAAATTCCTTCGAAGGTGTTCGTGTGTGCCTTAAACGATCGTTTGCATTTGTATTTTATTGTGAATTTTTTAGTCTTTTCTTATTATATCCCGATTTTATTTTAATTGTATTGTATTTTTTTTCAATTATCATTTTCAGTAAACGACCACCAAAAAAATCTAACCTCAGAATCCGTGTTTCTCCCATGGGCAGCTGTATGTTGCATGCTCACGTGTTCGAAAACCATCGAATTTATTTATTTCGACGAAAGACAGACTAACAAGAAATATTGTTCATCGCTTAGTTCTTAGTTAAATGAAAGTAATGATTATTAAAAATTATATTACGTAAAATAATTATAAAACAGTCTTAAAAATCAACATTATCTACCTCATTCATTAAATTACTAAAAATTAAACATTTTCTATTCGTTGAAACTTAATTTGATCTTTTCATCATTCTTTACCAATCACTTCCTTAACAATACCAATTATAGTATCTAATAATTGAACGAAATACAAGAAAGCCACAGCAACGCGTGGCCGGGTCTTCTAGTTATTTTTATATAAATATTAACAGAGAAAAGGGGATCACAATTTCTTTTTGTAGTAATGGAAAAATTTTAAAAATTAAACAACCTTCACAACAAACACTTTTGGAGCAATTGAAAATTTCAATTGCTCCAAAAAGTGCAAAAATTTTTTTATGTTAATACTTTTTGTTAAAGATAAATTTTTAGTAATAAAATAATAAATTATTATAATTACTCATAAATTTCATGTCCAATGATAATTTCATAAAACTGAAATATACATGGATGCTTCAGTTTACGCACATGTTCTCCTTCCTTTATTAAATCTTTAAATTCTGAAAAAGCAAAAATTTTAATGAAAATGAGAAGGATTAAAACTGAGTTTAATCAACAAAACTATAAAATAATTTTAATTAAAATATAGTTAATATTTTTTGCATTTTTAACAGAACATATTTAAAATATTGCTTATTAATATTAATTTGCATAAGTAAAATAAAAGATTAAATTGTTATAAATAAATTTCTTAAAAAATAACCAAAGTAATATATTCAAAATCACAATATTCTAAGAACATGAATTTAATACAACACAATACTAAACTTAAAATAAGCGTGAATTTCACCTAAAATAAATTTCGTCTATCAATCCTCCTATAATAGCAAACTTTTTATAAATTTTTTACAAATAAATAAGGAAACTTGTACAGGTAAAATATGTAAATAATAACTTACTTAAAACTTATTATTTATAAATGTGAACAATTTTTTGAATTTAACTGTTATAAAAATTAAAATGCATTATTTAATGAAGTTTATTTTTTAATTACTGTCCTAGAGATAATAAAAAAAATTATGCATTTGAAGTTTTGACAAAATTATGTTTACATTATTTTTTTTTTTTATCTCCAAAGAAAATACATAACTTCATACATTTAAATTACAATTCAATTGAGTTTAAATTTAAAAAAAAATATAAACTATATATAAAATATTAAAAAACTTTATAAATGTCTTTATAAAACAATTCTAATAAAAATGCAAAAATAGATTCTTAACATCAATATTATTGCTTAATACAATAGGAATACAGCTTGAGTTTTTAGAAGTAATTTTAATATGACACATATTATAATTGTATGACTCCCAAATTTGGTTTTATATGGAATATGTAATCTGATGATTGATATTTACATGATTAAAGTTTTACTACATTATCACAAAATATATAATAGGACACAATGGAATCATATACAATTTATCACTTAGTCTATTAACTAAACGATCTTATATGACATTCACTATTTTTATAATAATTAAAGAAATTTGTCTTCATTTTTAATTCCTAAAAAGTGATAGTACTTTTAAATTTACCATTGAGTACTTGGAAGGAGTGAGAGTATTTAGCATTCCTTCGGGCCAAATGATTGCTGATTATTATGTTATAAAACACAATATTTGGCATGATTCATAGTAAAAAATTTAAATCTTTGGTTGTTTAAGGGTATTGTGACTGATGCTCAACTAATAGAAAACAACTCAGAATTGTTTTTACATAAAATATTTTTATTCATTTATAAATTTTTATCATTCTTGACAAAGTTTTTTTAATCAATTTGCTCATATGAAATCTAAATATTAATATCAATATGAAATTCAAAAATATAAAAATATTTTATTGTAAGGAAAGATTTTAAAAATACAATAAATTACTTTATGATTATCTTATTTAATATGAGGTGTCATCCAAAATTTTCAGTTAATGTAAGTAGTTCAGTTAATGTTCACTGTCACTTTCAAAATAGCTTCCTCCAGCAGCTATGCATTGATTCCAGTGCTTTTATCATTGCTGAAAGGTTCTGGAAATCTTTTAATAAGAATGTACAATTCTTTTTGAATTTTTCAAATAGTATTAAAAGATGGTTTTAGCTTAAATTTTATGTTTTGAAATAAAAAATAAGACACAGAGGCTAAATCTGGTGGGAGAGGGGCAATTCTCATAGAATTCTTATTCAAAAACTGGTGTGTACTAAATAAACAAAAGGCAAGCATATTATTGTGCTGAAAAGCATAGCATAACCTACTAGCACATAATCTTTATGCTCAATTCCCTTAATGTCAAAAAACACAATCTGCATACTCTTCACATTGCTTTCACTCATCTGCATTGTTTTGGCCTTGGTCAACATTCTTTCTATTGTGAAAATTGTTTAGTTTTGGGATTGTACCAATAAATCCAACTCTAATTAACAACAATTACTCTGGAAATGAAAGTTTCATCATCCAAAACAAGCTGCCAAAGCTCAAAGCAAACATAGATTTGGTGTTGTCTTTGATGCATTGTCAACCGTCTGGGAACAAATTTGGCAGCAATATGATGCATTTCTAATTGTTTATTGTGAATTCTAACTGTATTGCACAGATCTGGAATAACATGATGTTGATTTTCAAGATTGAGCTGCTGAATTTTATCAGTATTTTCAGGTTCTGTGCTCATTGCGAATTTCCCTATGTGTCTGTGATAGCTAACTGATATTTGGCCAGCTTTAAAATGCTTATGCCATTCGAAAATTCAGGTTCAATTCAGTGATTGCTCATCAAACACTTGTTGTATCATTTCCACAGTTTCTGTTGCAGATTTAGAAAGATTAGCAAAAATTTAATGCAAACATGTGAATCTTTCTTTCACCCTAAGTAAAAATTAAAACACACTATAAACAACTTCAAAAAAAAAAATGGCATCTGGATGTAATTTCATACATTGGCTCCCAAATGAAATACTTACTGCCATCACCATGAAAAATCAATTTACCATCATTAGGTTTATATGTTCTTTCATATCATATTATAGTTATTTCTTTTTAATCTTATTTATCAGCAAACTATTTCAAGTTTCTATTAAATCGGGCAAATATGGAAAATTTTGGATGGCATTTCATATATAATTAAAAGACATCCAGTGAAATGAATGCAATAGCAAATAAAAATTTATTATGACAAAATAAAAATACTTATATATTTGAAAAGAAATTGATGGACAGTAAAATATAATGTTATTTAAAGGGAAAAAATTTATTTACCTTCCTCACGTTTGCAAATTCTTTCATGCCATATCATAGTTACTTCTTTTTTGTTCTTATTATCCATAACTTTGTCTGCAAAGAAAACAGTAAAATCTCAGTGACAAAACTCGTTGGGAAGTATTAGTAAAAACATTTATAAATGATACAAATTCCTAATATGCATTTATAAATGCTTTTTAAAAATTATATAACAAACATTAAAAAGTTTAGAAAAAGAATCAGAGTATTAAAGTTTCAGATAACTTTATAATTTTAAAATGTTAAGCTTTTCAGAAATTAGCCCTATAAATCTAAACATTTAAAATATTTGACTAATGAAATGCAAGTTTAATAATTTATAATTTTCATAAAATCTTCAGAATTTTCTTGAATTATGGATACTTTGGTTGGCTGAATAAAAACTCTTAAGTATATATAAAACTCTAATTTTCAATAAAACTCCGTTTATGATTAGTTAAATAACATGAAAACGAGTTATCTTGGAAAAATTAGCAATATTTATATGTGAGCACAAATAATAGGACTCAATATGATATATTAATGGTGCTTTCTTTGTTAACATTGTTTAGTTACTGGAAATCAAAAAGAAAAATGGGTACTTAGGTATTAACGCCACCGCAGAAAACCGCCAGCAGAAGTTATGCCAATAAAGAGCTGCCAATGCGCCAAAATAGAGACTGTTTTGAATCTATGTTAAACTCTATATTGGCCCATTTTTCCCGAAACTGATTGACTACTTTGTTTTTAAAGAAGGTATTTTGAAAGTGATTTTAAATAAAGTGTTTTATATATTTTATGATTTGTCACAAAAATTTTATGTAGATTGGCGCCACTTAAAAACAGCCAAATCTATAGCTGCGGTGGCGTTAATACGTAAGTACCGAAAAAAATGTATTCAAGATTGAAAATTTAATACAATCTTAGAAACTATAAAAAATAATATAGTATTAAAATAAATTAAAGTTTACACTTCATTAATACTTATTTTAATAGATTATCAAAATAAAATTATAAAATATAATATTTATGAACCATTGCTATTTATGCGTCACAGTTAAAATAACTTTTAAAAATTTAATGGCTATATTACATATATTTTAATTTAACAATCTCTTATAACCAGCAATTAATTAGTTAAATCCTGAATATAGATAACCGTAAATATTTGCTTGGTTAGCAACATAGAGATATTCATAAGTAATCAATATCGAGTGGATATAGATTTTTAATAAATTTCAATGCCCATTTTTCAGTGAACAAATTCTAAAAAAATTTCACAATATATAAAAATTTATACACACATAAAAACCCATAGTTATATATAAGCACATGCACACACCTAACTATAGCTACAAATAATATTAAAAAGCAAAAGAATGAGCATAATTCCTGGTAGTTTCCGTTTACACTGCAGATATGCTATACTTTCTGTAAGATATATAGATATTATGGATGAGTATAATAAATATAATTGATACAAACGCATTTTTGATGCAGCTTTAAGCTTGGTTTCTTTCTTAAGAACAAATTCTCTTTTCGATCGGCAATTTCCAATCTGCGAAATAAATAGATGAATAAAATAATTTTGTTTTTGTAAATGAATTAAAATTTAAACCTATGTTTGGAAATATGAATAATAACCATTTCTGACGGAGAAATATAATTTTCAAATATATCATTATCAGAATCTTCTTCATTATGTTGATAATCTAATCCGGGTATAATATTTTCCATCGTAAGTTTTAATAAATTTACTTTTAAGACGAAAACTTCACAAAAGCAGTTACAGGAGAGTAGAAAATGATATGTAAATAAAACAAAACAAAACACAGTTGACAGCGTCTAGATCGTGCTCGTTCCCATGTGGAGCATTCATTGCATCATTCGTTTGGACATTCATTCACTTGTTCTGATTCGAATGATAGTTGGTTTTCTACTCGCATCCAGGCGAAGGCGCATTCTCAATAGTTATTGAATGCTGTGTTGCTCTGCTTTCTTTTTCTTTTGTAAAATGTTATTAAAATTAATTAAAAAGTATAATTATTAAATTTCAAACAAATAATTGTGAAAATAAAAGAATATTTAAGACTTGCTAAAGGAGGAAATTTCAAATGGCTCACTCAATTGGAAATATTCTTCATTGTTGGCAATATTCTTCATATAATAATTTTTAGTGTATAAAAATCTTTATTAGACCAATTAAACTTTTTAAAAATAATTATTTTATGATTTTGATTCCAGAAACTTAATGTATCCCTGCAAATATGCCAGAAATTTTAATTAAAGATTTCTTATCTGTTTCAGTAAATACTTATATTGACAACTATGTTATGGTAAATGACAATATTAAAACAGTGAGAAATAAAATAAAACTGTTAACTATAATAAGTAAACATAATGCTTTTTGCCCAGTCGAGAAATTTATTAATATATATATTCAGTATTCTTTTTGTATAAATTTTCTGTATTTGTTTTAGAATAAAAATATTTGATATTCTGAAAAGGTATTAATGGGCATCTTTGGAATTCTGATATTTGCGTATATGCTTGTATATATTTTGTGTATTTGTTTTAGAATTATAATTAATTAGCTATTTAGTATTCAAAAACTTTAATCTTTATTAAACCGTTCAAAGTTTGTTTGTCGAATCATACAGCATCAAACAGTTTCGAACCCATATTTCCGTTACCGAACGGTACGTATGAACTTTTAAACGAACTGTTTTAACTTCAAACAGTTCGTATGGTACTAGAATAGGGACATTAAAGCTGGTGTTATCTCCTATTAATTATAGACCAATTTCTTTACTCGCTTCTATTAGTAAATTAATTGAAAATGTCATCCTGAACTTCCTTAAAAGTGAGTCACATCAAAAGAACTTTCTCCTCCCACAGCAATTTGGATTTACCGAAAATCTTTCTACAATTCATCAGCTCTACAATCTCACAGAAACTGTTGCTGAAGGATTTACCTGGAAATATGAAACTTCTGCAATTTTTCTTGATGTGGCCAAGGCTTTTGATAGAGTCTGGGTTAATGAATTGATTTACAAACTCATTTCTTACAATCTCTCCTTATTTGATTCAAGTAATTCGTAACTATCTTTCAGACAGACACTTTGTTGTCGCAGTAGGGGAATACTGATTCCCTCAATTCGTGATATTCACGCTGATGTGCCCCAGGGCTCTATTCTAGGTCCTTTTCTCTATAATATCTTTATCAACGATATTCCACAAAAGAACAATATCAAAATTAGTCTGTATGCTGACGACACTGCAATCTTAACGCAAGGCCGAAAACTTGCACCATCCAGGAAAATTTGCAAAATTATATCACTGATTTAGAAAAAATGGCTCATTAACTGGAAGATAAAATTAAATGTAGACAAGACTGAAGCAGTTCTTTTCACTTGTAAAAATCCTATAACCCTCCTAATATTAAAATATACAGTAATTATACCAACTGGCCTAAAGAAACTAAGTACTTAGGAATTATTCTTGATAGTAAACTTAACTACAGATCGCATATCTACAATCTTAGAAATAAATTCAATACTCAATTTAGAATTCTCTATCCTTTAATCAATAGAAATTCAGCTTTAGCTCTTAATCTCAAAATTCTAATATATCTTTCTTATCTTCGTCCAGTATTAGCTTATGCAAGCCCAGTTTGGGGTTCTGTTGCACGTACAAATTTTCAAATTATTCAAAGGCTTGAGAACAAAACTCTCAGAAAACGAATTCACCCTGATACTTTCGTAATGACGATATTAGACAAGCTCTCTCGATTCCAAGTTTAAGACAATTTGTTCACAAAATTTCTACTAAATTCTATAATGATATGCGAAACATCAATAACCCTGTATTAAATATCCTACAAAATTACGATTATGATATTTCTTCCCGCAAACATAACAAAAGACCTCGCACTGTTCTAAATATTTTAAATTAATTCCTTACAGCTGCCTAGATGAAAAAATTAAGCCTCAAACCACCATAATTTCCTGCTCAGTTATCGCTTTTTAGATATTTTACTTCAACGCATATTTACTGATCATAAATTTCTTGTTACATTTCCATCACCGATGATTTACATTTTTCTTACTTTCTTCTTCTTTTTTTTTTTTTTTTTTTTTTTTTTCCCCTCAAATCATACGATTACTATTATCTATTTAACATGACTTTTTTTTTTCCTACTGCCTTCACATACCACTGAGTAGATGAACGCTTTGCGTTCAGGCACTCGACATCTTTATTCAACAATGGTGATGAAAAAAAGTTCGCTTTTCTCCTAAGCTATTTTTCTCCTAATTTGACCTTGCTCCTTCTGTTTTATTACATGCAACTGATTTCATCAGCATCTACATTTTTGAAATTTTAATGTCATCATTTACATTTTATAATTTTATTAAATAAATAATTCTTTTTAAAAAAAGGGCATTTAATTATCTATTTTGCTTATTAACTCGAAGGACATGAAACCACCGCTATGTTTCAACATTTTACAATGAATGAGCTTAGTGGCGCTACGCGGCCAAGGATCTCCGTAATAATCTACAATATCTCTAAAGCTGGTGTTACAAATTCCGGACCACCAGAGGAAACTCGTGTTCTTTAGAGAAAGGGAATTTTCCACGGAAGATTTCAGGGAAGTAGCTAATCTTGCCGGTTTCGCTTTACTATAATGAGCTGAATTACTTTTTTTCTTTCTTATATTAATATACTCTTTTTTATTTTATTTTTATACATTTAGTATTTTGAAAAGTTTTAAAATACTAAAAATATTTAGAATACTAAAATATTTGAAATACTAAGATATTTTTTTTTTCAAAAGTTTTGGGTGTGAATGTTTTAATTATTAATCGAAATTTATGGAATTTGATTAATCAGAATTACACTGAATTGAGTTAGGCTTAATTATTTACTTCGGGTATTGGCAAGTACTTCAGTATAGGTAATTAGTACTTTTGTTTATCATTTCAATAATGGATGAATTTGTTAACGCATTTTATATTATTTTCACAAAGATAAGCAATTTTTCTTTATCCATCATGCCGTCTCTAATTTTTTAGAATTTTTAATATTGAACATTTTATTAAAAAAACAACTTGGATAAAAGAGTTTTTGAAATAAGATTAAAATTAATCAATTGAAAAATACGAATTTATTATCTGAATTTTGTATAATTATTATTTATTTATATTTTATTATTAGGTGATCGGAAGGTAATGTCGTTTTTGTGCATGTCTATATTTGTATATAATTTATCAGCTCATTATGTACTAAATCTTTTTTTTTTCGGTTGAAAGTCATGAAAAGAAAGACATTGTATTTTTACAACTGTAGGTTAAAGTGAGTTTGTTTACTTTTTGTGAAAAACAGAAAAATCAATTTAATTTGCTTAAGGGAGATTGATTCTTGTAAATTTTCTTATGTTGGTTGAAATAAATCTTGGCCAGGAAAGCTTTTCATATATTTAAAAGAAGAGATGTTCACATAGTCCAAGGTGTGTATAAAACCCCATGATTCACCTTTCATTTTATATGAAAAGTGAATCCTGGGGTTTCTATTTTTTAAATTTTTCTACACTCCAAGGTTGGGGATTTGTATGTATAAAAAAAAAAGAGCCCTCAGGATATTCTTTCTCACCTTTCATTTATACGAAAGGTAAAATGGAAAATCCTGGATGTTTTATTTTTTATGTAGTGTGAGTTTAGAAAAGAAAGAAAAAGACCATTTTGATTTACAACTTTATTTAATGCATAAATTTAGAGGTGCAATGGGTTTGAATGCAAATTGTTTTTTTTACAAATTGTAAATTTTTACTTTTACACAAATTGAGAGGTTGGTCTATAAACTGTAATTCATCATACAAGTCTTGTATTATTTGTAGTCCGTTATACTGTCCTTGGGAAAACTGAGACTCTTCCCACGTAATTTGGGAAAGCCGGAGCTTTTCATAGAGTTCTTGCGAAAAGTCTTGCACAAACTTTTTAAGAGAAGTGTTTGTAAAAATTTTTTCCAACTGTAGTAAATCTGGATTCGTTTTCCTGGTGACTCTAGATCCCTCTCCATGATGCAGGTATGTGACAAGTCTGTTTCATGGGTCATTGGAACGGATTCAGGTGTTACTGGAGACAAGGCTTAAGTGTCAGGTGTCACTGAAAAATGAGGCTTGAAAGTCTTTGTTCACTGGAAACGAGGCTTGAGTCTCATGAGTCACTGGATACGGTTCAGGTGCAACTGGAACGTAATATGAATCCAAAGTCTTTTTTCCTTGCTGAAAGTGGACTTGGAAACTTGTTCTGAGAAAGTGACTTTGGTACAAGGTATCGGGGATCTTTAGTGCTAAAAAGTGTCCAAACGCTGCTTTTTTCGAGGCGGTTCAGGTGAAGCAGGTTGATGGTGAGGTGGGGTAGGGGGTAGAGCATAGACCTGCTGTTGGTAGGTTTTGTGCGTATTATAAAGGCACCACGAAAAGTCCAGTTGATGGATCATGTCCTCTGGAAGAATATCCAACGCAAATAATGTTTTTTGAACCGTGAGTATAATGTACCTAACTCCAGAGGGCACGACACAGCAGTTACGAGATTTTAAAATCTATCGATAGTACAGCATCTGGTCGTAGGGTTTGAAACTTCGTCTCACTAGACTGGGTTCAGCTTTACATTGAAAACTGCTTTTCGGCAATTCGTAAAAAAGGAGGGGAATGTCTCCGTCTGATAGACATGGGCTGTGGTGTCCTGGACAAGGGTATTCCCAAATGAAAAATTGCATTTGACTAGGTACATTTTGTGAGTGATTTTAAAACCCATACGAGTGTCTGAATTTTTCAAGTGCCGGTCGGGCATCATCACTAATCGTTTGTGCACTTTAAAAAAATTCAACTTTGCGATTCCAGCCACACTCGCTTCATATTGTCCATAGATTTGACATCGTTTTTCCACGATTCATCCAAATGTCGATGGAAAATTCTAGCATATTTCGGCTCGATAAAAGTAACTAAAGCTTTGATTTGACCTTGTCTGGCGAGACTTTCTTGATCGCTTCCTCTTTTGCAATACTTTATACGTACGACACGTTGGAAGAGTTGAGCTGGAAAGAGATCCATCGTGAGCAGAGGGAATACTAGCTGAAGAAGGATACTAGCTATCTGAAGAGGGAAGCATACGACTGTGCTTTTTATACTCTCGAAATCATGTGTCCTAAGCTGAAACATATCTTTAAACGAAATAAACAAGATATTTAGTCCTTGGAAAAAAGGACGTCACTTTTACTTATCGCGAGAGGGTATTGA